>CADEHL010001221.1:84492-104492 GCA_902827135.1 Harpagifer antarcticus | reverse complement strand
TGTTCAGATTGATCCCCACGCAGTAAATCACCATGTGCCGTTGTCTTTGTGGGTTTCACCAGCATCAAACCAGTGATCTTTCATTCTCAGTAGTGGCGGTGAATACTCAACACATATTCCAACAGTTGAATTTCTGCTAAGGGCTTAGTTTGCATCGAGGCCGTTGCCAGGATAATATAAAAGCCATCAAATCATTACATTTGCTCAAGTGAATATCGCAATATAGAATTTCAGTCGGTCAAATCACGTGGAATCGATTGTTACGTTTGTAGTGTTGATATTTGCCATAGAGGCTTTGACATTCACTCAAAGGAACAACAAGTGCAGTCGCTCGAGTCACACTGTAGAAATCATAAAAGGATTAAAGAAAACTGAGCATGTAGAAACGAGAGTGCAAGTTCAGTCATTATCCTCAAATAGTGTTTTTCCATTCAGGCAATTCCAGGGATGGTTTGAAGCCGGAGCTCGATTTAAGACCCATTTCTTCGGGTTTACAATTCAGAGACACCCTCAAATGTGTGCTGCCGTTGCTGGGAAAAGTCTACGTACACGGTGACATAATGACGTGCGCACATCTTGCTTTAGTCGTAACAAAAGCAAGTGTTGTTCTTAAGAGATTTGAAATGTGAACCAACTGAGAACCAACACAAGCCCCAGAACACAACTCAAACAGAATTATATATAGATCTAATATCTAGATCAGGGGTGGCCAACCAGTCAGAGGTTAAGAGCCACATTTTTTCTATTTTACTGCAAAGAGCCACATCAAACACACAGTCACTGATTCCGCTTGTTTCAGTTTTTTGTTTTCTGGAGACAAGATTTCAACCACGTCACTGATGCATTTTTGTGACATTGGGATAAATCCTCTGGAGCAGAGAGAGGAGCTGTGGATTATTGTTATTGATTAATGCATCAGTGTTTGGGTCAAAAACACTAAACTCACAACTTAAAATGAAAGCGTTTAGTTTATTTAATAAAAGAGCACATGTTCAATGTGAAAAGTGACAGTAGTTATAGATTATTTGTAATTTGGTGCTATATATATATATTAAAAAAAATAAATAATTATATATATTTTTAAAATATATATAACTCCGTTGGCGGGGCGCAGCGCCCCTCCAAGACAATGGTAGGGGAAACACTGGATAGTGTTTAATCAACGATTGGTTCACTGCATCACAGGTATTATTGTGATTGGCTCTTGGGCCACATCAAAATTAGACGCGCTGTCATCCTCTCATACTGACACCTGACACCACACATACACACGTAGGGAGAGCCGGGACGAAAGTAACACGGGACGAAAGTAACGGAGCGATTTTATCCGAGCCCAAACAACTTTGACCGGCCAAATTACGTCAGAATGATCAGCATTCAATACTTAACAGACTAAATATCAGGTTTAACTGTCAGGAGTAGCTAGTGTTGTCACGATACCAACATTTTAGTTTCCATACCAAGTCAAGAATTGCGATTCCGATTCTTTTTCGATACTTTTCTTAAAAAAAGGGAAACAGTCTTAAATGTAATTATTGTGCTTTATTTCACACCAGAACCATAACACAAACTTTTAAACAATGAGAACAATAAATACAATAAATGACAAGAATTCGTATTAAATAAAATTAATACATTTCTTACAGACAAGCCTCGTGGTGTCCGTAGGCTTGCCCTCACTGTCAGAGATAGAGCTAAAATACATCCAAATGTAGCTTCTGGCGTCTTTTCTGTCAACAAGTCGAGGCGCAGCGGCAGTTGCACTCACACTTGCAGCCATGCTTCTCGTTTTCTCACATGCTCTGGCAGCTAGCGCATGCACGAGAGAGGGGAGGCACTTAGAGCGTGCTTGAGAGGGGTGGGACTGCAGGCACGGCTGTAGTGCAGGGAGTGGAAGCAGAGCGCTGAACACACACGGCTCTTATTAAACGGCGCTTTCTCACCGGAGTACTTTCCCCGTCATTCTTAAAGTACCGATACTAATGAAACGGAGGAATAGTAACGTTTTTAACGGCAGGGTATCGCGGTACCTTTCAAGTATCAGTACACCGTGCAACACTAGTCTGGAGTCAGTGTCTCTCCCCCAAACTCACACATATACAATTCGATATGAACTGAAGAGCCGCATGAAACTAGGCAAAGAGCCGCATGCGGCTCGAGAGCCGCGGGTTGGCCACCCCTGATCTAGATGAATAATGCTCCTCACAAATCACTGCTATATTCAATGCTTTTGTTTCAGGGTGAATTGATGAAAGCACAAATGACCAGTGGCGAACCGTGTCTATCACAACTGGACCTTCTATAGACACACCCCCCCCCCCCCCCCGCGGCCGTTATAATGTCCGTCTTTTCACTGCATTGTCGTCTTGAAAAAGGTACCCACAACAATTCCGCAACAACTTCATCTCCACCTGTTGCACTTGTCATTTCAACAATAAAACGGCATGAATTGCTTCGTCACATTCATCTAGATCCTCTGTCTGGAGCCAGTGAACTAGCGGGCCTTCTAGAGCACCTGGAGCCGAGGGGAACTCTGAAAGAACACGCCCATTGGCTACAAATCAATATATGATTGGTTGATCAAACTGTCAGTCCAAACGTACACTCTCATTCAGTGCAACGGCCAGGGCGTTCGATCAAGGATGTAGAATACCTTGTTGAAGGATATTCTACCCAGAGACCCAGAACAAGATCTGATTGGTTGCTTTCTTTTCTAACACAAAACCACTGAAATGCGTAGAGCATGGTCCGAGAGGACAAACAAATCAATGTAACACTGTAATATTACAGATCAACAACACAGATACCATTCTCATTTATTCATTTTATATACATTTTATTTATATAATTAAATCGATGTTGTGTTTGTTTTATCTGAGTGTTCCAGGGTATTCTCTGAATACCTTGAAGGCCCTGACGGTTCGCCACTGCAACTGACCCATGGAGGCAAATACACATGAACTTTATGAAGAACAAGTAGAAGAAGGTGATCTTAATCTCAACCTCATTGTTAACTCTAGTTATCTCCCCAACACCTTTCCATTTACAGCCATATGGGAAACGCTATCCAAAGTTGAAGCAGATTAACACTGCCAGCATTAAACCTTCACACTAACACTAGGATAAAATACTCGCTAAATGTGTCTAACTCATGTTGGCTTCAGATTGACTTCATGATCCATAGACTTGATCTCATGTTGCAGCTAAGAGGATGATTTAAAGCACTTGATAACTCTTCCAATGTACATTTTGCATGTGAGTATTGTACTAAGATAGAGTGTGAAATCCAAATGACCTGTTAAGTTCATATTAATGCTAAAACAAAGATACATGAATGGTCTCCAGTGATGGGTACATGAAAAGAACCTCCATGTTAACACGCTGTGAGAAGTATCACTTAAGTCTCTGGAGGGACTTGTAGGATTTGTCCACAGTAAATATGTCTGGTTTTCTTCCTTAATGGCCGAGAAACAACTGGCTACTTTATTACTCCAGCTGCTTGATGAACCCATATTTAAACTTCTGGAGGCCAATGCGGTTAGCCCCCTGTCTTCTGTCTGACTCCTTTCCTTCACGGTTGAAAGGGTTGATGGATGTTGGGGAAATACTGAATGTACTCTCCTAATATCAGAGTCCACATGCTAACAAAGGTATCCCAACTGTAGCTGAGAACATGACAGGATGTGTGATGACCTAGAAGAGCATCAGGACTGTTTGAGGCAGATGATAGCTATGTGATTAACATGATGATTCAGCCTCTATGGAGAGAGACATCAAGCATGCTCATTTCTGACGTGGAGCTAATCTGAAGTAAACATTGAATACTGCTTTCTATTCCTCCATCTTGTGACTGTGTAACTCCCTCTCTTGGATATCAGCATGTGAAGGGCACTGCTCAGGAACTAGATGCTCTGTATGTGATGACTCCTTCTGGAGAGGATCACAGATACATGGATCCTGAGATTGAAGTTCAAGCCGGGGACCAGTGAGATTTTTCTAACAAAGGAGGAAGACTTCGAGGTGTCTCCAGTGGCTGCTGACAGGGTGTCTGCGCAGGCTCTTTATGGGCCAGCAGTGCCCGTGCTCTCTGGTTTCACGGAGCAAAAAGAGGGGCACAGCTGCAGCCACCAACGCCGAACCCCCCCCCCCCCAAACCCAAGACAACTGCACTGCTGTACAAACAAGGGCCATGCTGTGTGTGTGTGAAAGGGCTCCAGACACACAAACCCTCAATGGAGCGGATTAGGCTTTGATACACTGTTCCAGGCAGCACAGTAGTGACGCCTCTCTGTCCACTCACTAACCCTGCAGGAACTCTGCTGTCTGAAGTCCGTCCAAAACCACAGGCTGACCTACAGACACGGACCAACACTGTTCTGCTCATACATGCAGTTTTTGAGCCTGTGACCTAAGATTTGCATCGATATATCTGCACTGTAGCTATGTACACATGACAATAAAAGCCTTGAATCTTGCTTTCTCGAATACACAGAGAAAATGTAGCTGCATTGCATCTTTATTGCTTTGTTTTTCTTATTGGTCAGTTGTTTGTTCTCTCACTTCCCGTGTGGAGATATTTCAAGCAGTCGGGCATAGACAATATTTTAGCGGGAATTTGTCGTTAACCCTCCTGACGTGTTCGGTTCTCCCCCCTTACTCAGCTGTGGAGGATATCATAAGACCTTAAAGCAATCAAATGTAAAACACAATATTTATGATTGATCAAAGTATAGTAAATCGGTCACGAACACGAATCTCACACACGATAAAGTCCCTTGTCTCGGCAATCATTTCTTCATCTAGTATATTTTCTGTAGGTTGCAATGAAGTCCTCTCCTGGTAAACAACAAGGAGCCTACTACCATACAATAACTATTCCACCAGTGCCTTTAGCAGCCTTCAAAATAAAAGCATACATAACTTCTCTCATTATAACCTAAATGACACAGAATAAGGTTTTTAGAATTACTCCATTCTACAAATCAGCTATGAAATAAATGTTTAAGTATTACATTACATTGCATTTAGCTGACGCTTTTATCCAAAGCTACTTACAATAAGTACAATCGACCAGGAAGACACAACCTTGAAGAAAACAGAATCATATAAGTACATCAGGTTTCATAGAGCCACATTTCAAGTGCTACTCAACTGGCTTTAGATAAGCCAGTCCTTTATTAGTATATAAGTGCTTTGTTAGTAATTCTATCGCTCAAAGTGGAGTCGAAAGAGATGAGTTTTCAGTCTGCGCCGGAAGATGTGCAGGCTTTCTGTTGTCCTGATGTCAATGGGGAGCTCATTCCACCATTTTGGAGCCAGGATAGCAAACCCACGTGTTTTTGCTGATGGGAACTTGGGTCCCCCTCGCAGCGAGGGTGCAGCGAGTCGTTTGGCTGATGCAGAGCGGAGTGCACGTGCTGGGGTGTACGGTTTAACCATGTCCTGGATGTAGGAAGGGCCAGATCCATTCACAGCATGGTACGCAAGTACCAGTGTCTTGAAGTGGATTCTAGCAGTTACTGGGAGCCAGTGGAGGGAGCGGAGGAGCGGAGTGGTATTACATAATACAAATCAATAAAGATCAACTTGTTCAAGCAATATTTGCAACAAGCTAATTGCATTTAGCAAATAGTGTATATCGTGTTGTTCTTGTGCTACTTTGTGTTTTGTACGGCGACCTTGAGAGCTTTGAAAGGTAACATAATAAAACACAATGAAAACACAATGGGTTGTCATCTCGATCCCCGCATGATGATAGCGAGATCCTTCCCGGATATTCGAGGCTCAGCTCCACGTCCCAACTCACACTCTATCTCTCTCATTATATACTAATTGCAAACCAAGTTTAGAGCATAGTAATGTTTACCCTAGAAGCACACGTTAATGGTTGGTGGGCACATCGGTCCCACAATGCACCAGACAGAAAAAGAGAGGACTGGACGTCTCCATGGTTTGTGTACACAGAACCATTCGATAAGCTGTTTCATGAATCATATTTCATAAAAGGGTAACAAATACTTCCTTAAGCCCCGCCTTCCAAGCTATGGAGAGGGAACATAACTCTGGATTAGGTGTTTACCTATTCAACAGCTTTTAGGAACCATGGATTTAAATAAGGGTTATCCAAGTGTTCATACGGAGTAGTGGGTTTACATACAAAAAGATCTGCTGAGTTACAGACGTCGCTTTCCGAATGTGAGTCGATGGGAATAAATATGTTGGGGCCCAATGGCATTATGGCTTATAGCTCCTCGCAGGAAGCCGATTAGTCCGGACACAAACTCTTCCCTTAAAGCCTGACATGATGGGTATTTAGGGAATCTCAGCTGCCACGCATGGTCATCCAGAAACATCTCTACGAAGCAATAAATCCTATGGAAACCAAAGATGTTGTTTAATTTACCTTTACGTCCGGATACATCCATTTTGTGTATTTTTTAAGAACGGTGCCAAACGCATCTCCCTTCTGTAATCTGTTTAATCTGCCAGGACAAATGTGCATGACCCCACGGACAGCATCACCTCTGTGTCATAATGTTTGCAAAGCACAACTGTGCCAAAAACACGGATCGACAAAGACAAGACATGTCGTAAGAACTTGTAGAACCAATTCAAATTAAATCCAAGGCCGAATGACAACCAACATTTTATAATTCTGGCATTTAAGGTGTTTTTAAAAGACACTTTTTAGGATGCTGTGTTTGTTTGAGCTTTCGTTCGGGGGCAGAGCAGTGGGCAGAAGCAGCCCTCTCCCATCAGGCTCTTTGGTTGTTCCTGACAAACAACAGCTGAAGCAGAAGCAGAGGAGGGATGCCTGCAGCTGACTAATGGATGTTAGCCTGAAAAAAGTAACGCTTCGACTAATTATGGGATAACACTCTGACCACAGGCTGAGCCATGATGTGCGAAACTGATGGTCATACAGAGGATGTAAAGATAAAACAAATGGAATAGCGCTGGCTGGTATAGAATACAAAACAACCTTACGTGACTCTCAAGTAGGGCCAACAAATCATAAACATGTGGGAAACAATCCTTCTGTGTTCATGAAACACATTGTGTGGTGACAGTGTACACTGGACGATGTAGAAAGAAACTGAAATGTTTACTCCAAAATACTTGTGACTTCATGTTGGCTAACTGAAACCTCTAACTGCGAAAACACAGCTGCTGTGTGTGTGTGTGTGTGTGTGTGTGTGTGAGCTGTGTTTTGGCTTTCATCTAACACAGTCAGCTGTGCTTCTTCTGCAGTGTGAGAGGACTTTCCCGGCCTCACTTTCACTGGGGAAACAGCTCACAGTAGGTGTCATCCCACAGAGTGTTCACACACACACACACACACACACACACACACACACACACACACACACACACACACACACACACACACACACACACACACACACACACACACACACACACACACACATTAGGCCTAATGACATAATGTTACAAGAGGTAATTACTGTATCCATACTAAGTCATGCTCACACACTTCACACGACACTTCAACCTATTTCCACATAGAAACTTCAACTGGCACTTTTACATCTTCCATTTTAAATTGCCTTATCAGCGTCTTAAGGTGCTTTAAATCAGGACCTCCAACTTCAACGAGATTTCCATTCAACACAATTACAAAATCTCCCAAAAATCTGTCCTCTTGGCTTTAGATCATGTCATTTTAAGTTTTTAAACTACAAAAAAATCAGCTAAATTAAGTGCATGTCAATTTTGAAACCATTTCAGTTTGACTAGCACCTCACAGACACTCTGACAGAGGCCCTGGCTACTGACGGACAGACCGGAACAAAACACATTAGCACTCGATCTGAAAACGTGACAGTTTCACTGGCAGGCTACATACTGGGAGCACTGGTTCATTCTGTAATAAACACATCACACTGGTATGCTCCCAACACACCAAACACAAGCAGTTCAACTGTTTTACTCCGGGTGCTTGGGGGGGATTTGTGGCAGGTGCCAGTTATTAGACCCATTACTGTCTCTTCATCTGTCCAATGAGTCCCTAACTACTCTTAACGGGAACAGGTGGTGCATTCTGAAGAGCAATGAACACACAAGGTGTCTAAAGCCAAAGCATAGTGGAGTCAATAGTATGGTTCAACATTGCAAAGAACTAGGGAAGTTCATTCTTTGTCTATACTTTCTCAGCAATATCATTTAAAAGTTAGGGGAAATGCTGCAGAAAGAAACTGAAACACAGAAAGTAGCTCTCTGGTTTTTGTAGCTAATTGAATATACATCTATATTCAGAGCCACTTGTTGATAAGATGACAGCAGCATAAGAAGACAAGGCATTGTACATTGGCTTCAGGATCAAGTCTAGTGTCTTTTGGGTTGTTTTAAACTGTCATTTTCCTTTAGATTTTGGACAATTCTGTCTTTCTTTGACTCTTATCAATCGTTCCTCTGCATGTAAGGATTTATATAGCACCTTTCAACACAAGGCAATTCAAGGTGCTTTACAAAAATGAAAGACACTCAGAAAAAGGCATTTAAAAACAGTCATTACAAAGAAAAGATAATAAAATAAACATTAAAAGAAAAAATACATGAATAAAAAGTTACAGTGCAGTTGAAGATATGAATGGGGGATAGTGGTGGTCTAATGGATAGTAAGTTCAAATCCCGCCAGGAACACCACCACTAGTGTGCCCTCTAGTAAAGCACTTAGTCCTTAGTTGTAATTGGTAATTGTAAGTCGCTTTGGATAAAAGCGTCAGCTAAATGAAATGTAATGTAAATGAAATGTAATGAATAGTTCACACAGAAGCTCCACTTTACTGATGCCTTTCTTTAAGGTTTCTCCGAACATGAGCGGTGTACGCTTGTATGGCACATACGTCCCGAGGAGCACACAGAGAGAACCAGCCAGGACAAAATCCCCAGAAACTGATTCCCTGGGGTTACTAGCCCCAAACGTTCATTAACCAAAAACGAAACACAACCGCTCAGTTTCAATTAAAAGCAGTGGCAACATGTAGTGAAAGTGATTTGCAAAGCTCTGTGGGAAAAGAGAATCCAATTTAGCCCGGAGAGCTACACTCAAGAAGGAAATAAAACTATCAACCCAATAAAAAGTCACGAACATCTTGTAAATGTAAAACCAACCCTTGAACAATTTATCTTCAACCATTTTTCCAGGAAAACAGCTCTTTCCTTCTGAGAGCTGATTAGATTAGATATGCAACACAACTGTACCGCCAACAGCTGAAGTAATAATAATATATAATATTTTTATAGCGCCTTTCAGGAAACCCAAGGTCGCTTTACAATTTGGGTAGGGGGGGGGGGGAGTAGGGGAAAAGAGGCAGACAGGTTAAGGGGGGTGGGGGGGGGGATGTAGCGGAAAAATAAACCTATTAAAGTATCTATACAGTGGGGAAAACCGTGGTGCGTTTTGAGGGCTTTTTTGAATTTGTCCAGGGTTGGAGCGCTGCGGATTCGGGGGGGAGAGAGTTCCAGAGGGTGGGGGATGCCACACTGAAGGCTCTGTCACCGAAAGTCCGCAACCTGGTGCGGGGGGTGGAGAGGAGATCCTGTCCAGATGATCTTCCGGGATGGAGTGTGGTAGCAGAGAAGGTCAGACAGGTATTGGGGGGCGAGGGCATGGAGGGATTTGTAAGTCAGAAGAAGGAGTTTATAGGTGATACGGTGCTTGACTGGGAGCCAGTGGAGGTGGATCAGGGTGGGGGTGATGTGCTGCCAGGGCTTGGTGGACAAACACTTAAGAAGAACGAGAGCTCCCATGCTGCAATCAATGCTCTGCTCACACCACAGACAGAGACACACATCTATTACTGCAGGGCAACTCGTTACAGGGACGTCACTGTGCAGGTCCAGCTCATATGATGGGATACAGGTGTCCATACAGTGTGCAATATTGACACACTTCCTTAAACTATCATGGACTACTATGGGCTCTATTTCTTTGAACCAAATAAAAAGACCTGGATGGTTGGAGCCCTTCTGGCGCACTTGGATGGGACAAAGAAAGAATAAGTTATCATGAATTATATAAAGAATTAAGCGCAAGGATTTCCTCAGACCAAATGGTTTGTTGTTTGCTGTGTCCAGAGTTTCAAATATGGATTTACAGCAGATCAAATATACCACCAAGAACAGATGATGTCTCCGTTTAAGTAGAATTCCCTATTTTACAGTCACCGGGTTTTATGAGCACAATAGTAGCCAAAATAATTAGATTCCTTTGAACTGAATTATAATATAATCCAGACGGACTTCTGTGTTACTAGTTAAAGATGATAGATGAACCCATTGCTCTTATATCCAAATGTTTTAGACAAAGACACTGATTCTAATTGTGATGGTAAGTCATGAGTGAGTTAACAGCAGAGTTTTTGATTTATTGTACGTTTAATGCGTCCATCTCCAAGAAGCCTGTTGATTTACACCTCGGTAAATACTGTAATGAATGTGATGCATTTATAAAGGACGTTCCCTGTATCACAATACCAGGAACGTATTCGTCAATAACTGTATCACTGAAATCCCACTGTTTGTGATACCAATACAAAACCATGCTCAAAAACCAATCAAACAACTTTTCTTAATTTTTCCATGTTTCAAAGTGTTGGTCTAACTTCAGTGTTGGTCTCAAGTGGGTGTAGTAAACATGTGTAACTAAAAAAGGAGTAAAGGAGGATGTGGCGGTGGATGGATATGTTAAAGAAACCTAACATACTTCATTGACATCACATAAATGGGTGGATTTATTGAGCAAGCTGGCTAAAGCTTCATCCAGCCATCCAAAGGCCATGTGTAAGGGCCTCATACTGATTCATTTGACATTACATTACATGGCATTTGTTAGACGCTTTTATCCAAAGCGACTTACACTGTGGACAATCCCCACAGGAGCAATTTGGGGAGAAGTGTCTTGACCAGGGACACAACGACATGCTGACTGCAGTGGGGCTCGAACTTGCTACGCCCTGATTCCAAGTCCAGCACTCTACCCTACCCCACTATTTTAATTATACGTTAGAGAAGAAGAAAATAACACATCACCTAATTTGACCATAAGAAAAAATGACACGGAAATGAAATGAAAAGCAGCTGAAAAACACAGAGACCGAGATCTACTAAAGGAAAACCCTTAATTGTGTATGTGTGTGTGTGTGTGTGTGTGTGTGTGTGTATGTGTGTGTGTGTGTGTGTGTGTGTGTGTGTGTGTCCAGTTTAACAATAACTGAGGGGACTAAACCCCCTTAAGCTATAGGCTGAGTGCTGTTTTGTTCAGCCCAATAACAAGCATTAAACAACAACATGGAATAACTACTACATATCCAGCTTTAATAATATATACATTATTATCATTTAATTCATGATTTCCTAATTGGCTGATCATGCTGTATACAAAGCCATAGAAGCACTATGAAAAGTACACTGCATTAAATATCCTTTTTTTAATGCAGTGAGCTGCATATGAAAAATATAAGACGGTGTAAAGGCTACACATAGAACATATATATATATGGATAAATTGGCTAAATTATCAAACTAAAGGCTACCTATTTTACCCACTTTTTAACCAAAATGTATATTTTCCTCCATTTCTCTTTTACACTTTGTTCATATGCTTCCTCAGCTTTAATAAAACCAACAACTTCCACTGAGCATTGATGATGTGAACATGAAACAACACGTACACAACCTGCAGCCAGACATGCAGGTAGACTGGCTGCTTTCTGAGGAGAACTGTTTACCTGATCTATGAGACAGCAGTGATCCTCATGGACCCTCCTCTGTGCAGATGGTGATATATCCAGTGGAGTTTGTACAGTTAGAGATGAAGGGTTGAAGTGTGTTCCTCCTTAGAGCCCATCAGAAACAAAGCTGAAGTCATGAAGCTGGGTTCAGTCTCTCCGGCAGCGGATCATCTATCTATGGACAAACTTTCCCTATTCTCCAAACACACTGGCTGCACTGCTGCCGTGACGTCACCAGCCTCTAAAATGTGTTTGTTTTTATGGTCCAAATGTTGAAAAGGTTGTGTCACAGCGTCCTCTGTTGGCTGAATGCACAACTGCAGTACAGTGGCATCCCCTGGCAGAAGTATATGCTGATTTAATTGCACTCATATCAATCAATGTTAACTTGGAAAGCCACAATATTGATATTTTAACTCAATAACTTTAGGTGACATTATTGTGGCACATCAGCCTTTAATAGAGATATATAAGGTGGCAGACATAATTTAAAGGTGACCTTTCATGCAAAATGCACTTTTGTACGTCTTTTATACATGAATATGTGTCCCCGGTGTTCCAGGGAACTCACCAAGTGTCAGAAAACACAACCCTCTATATTTTCCTCCAAACCCAAATCTCTTAAAAAGGGGCTGCAACGGATCTGATACAGACTGATCCAGATTGGAACACTTCTGTGACGTCACAGAAGTGGCGCTACGGCTATTGGGCCAACTCCACCAATCAGGAGGAGACAGCCACGGACATTGCCGTTCGAAAGCGCTGGAGACGCTGTAGTACATATGCCAGGCCTGTAGATGGTGCTGTTCTCACAGAATCAGCCCATGAAAAGACAGTGTTAAATTGAGCGAAATGAGGAATGGCTAAAATGCATGATCTGTTTGGTATTTTGAAAAATAAAAAGTATAAATATGCCTTATATAGGTGGTCCTACACTATATTATTCAAATATAGCATGATAGGTCCACTTTAATGAATTTTAACTGAACAATAACAAATAAAAGACCAGCAGGGGTATCAAATACTGCTGCAATAAGTACATTAATTAACTGTCTCATCGATGTTTGTTTGAATTAATATGATAATATTAACAATCATATCATTCCTATCAGCTGTCAATCACTGTTATGATTCACATATTCAGTGTTATTATTAAATAAACTATATTATTTGGAGGAGTTAATGATGAATGTTGCTCAATATGCTTGCTCACCCTCCTTCAAATTTGAATGGCATATATCAAAATGCTTAAGAATCAAAAGAACAGTTCAGCGCCCCACAACTTTACTGCAAACAGTTACAACCTTGACTTTACATAAAAAAGAACAAACATTAAAGAAATGCATCAGTTAAGGTTAAAACATGTGTATTCGGCTAAAGCATACATCGCTGCAGTTATTATCCAGTGGAAAGTCCTTACCTACTGGCCTAGTTAAAGGTGGGGTAGGTACTTTTGGAGAAACCAGCTCGAGTGCGCTAGAATTTGAAAATACACAACCGGAAAAAATCTGCCACTTCCTCACAGAGCCCCTCCCCCAACACACACGAACGCGCACATGACCAATGAGGGCACGAGATAAATTTGTGCACAGATGGAAGGCTGACAGGCAGGTAGGCCATCCAGTTACTTTAGCCGGGCCGGCTCAGATGATTGGTCGAGCTTTTTACAGCGCCACGGCTTCCACAGATGATATTTAGTTATGTATTTATTGTCAAAGCATTTCATGTATTCATTGCTATCGGGATGTTAAGAGCATTCCATGGAATATAATAAAAAGTGTTTCTGAAACAAATTACATACCCCACCTTTAAATCAAAGCGGTTACTTTTTTTTGGCTAAGCAGTTTAGTTTTACACACCGTCTTATTTGACTTTCTCAGGACTTAAAGGTCCCATGTCATGGCCATTTCTACTGATCATATTTCCATTGTTGAGGTCTACTGGAATAGATTTACATTGTTCAATGTTCCAAACTCACACTGGTTTCTCATAGTATGTGTATTCACTCTCTGTCCTAAACGGCTTGCTGGAGCTCCTCAACAGTAATTCGGCTGACTTTTATATTTGATCCAATTGGTAGATAGGCTGTATTTACACCATAAAGGTGCAGAGCTGATAGGAAGGGACACCTGGTGGTTAAAGCACGTTATTGAATTTCATTATTTTTATCATTAGATATTAATAGGATCCCTATAAAGTATATTCATTACTCATTATTCTCTACTAATAGTTAATTAAAGACTGTATATAATGACTATTTTGCACATCCCTTTCAAGATTTCAAGATTTTCTAAGGTTTATTGACATATCATATTAAACACAACTACGGTGTAGTTATAAGATGAATGAAAAACTTGGGTCGCAGGTTCCTCAACAGTGCATTACAAGATATCTATCAATATGTGTGTATACCTCCAGCAATGTTAACTATGTGTTAAGAACTTGGATACACAAGGGAAAAAGGACTCAAATGCACGACCCAGGAGCCAGAGATAACGTACAAGTAATATACTTTATTTGCCAAAAAGGATATTGAAAACAGATAACGGCACTCTTAACGAGTCGAACAAAAATAGGCTTCACAAAGGCACAACAAAAAATCACTCACAACGTGAGGAACAAACTTACAATAAGTTTTAGGAGCATGAATAAGGCAGGTAACCAAAAGAGCAACCGTGATGGGCAGAGTTCTGGCATGAGGACAGGACAAGACGAACTGACACTGAACGCTGAGAGACTGGGGACTTTACACACTCAACAACAAGACACAGGTGAACACAATCAGGGGAGGGGCTGATACTGATGAGGGCGGGAGAACATATGAGGAAAGGGAGTCAAAGGACCTGAAATGAGACGTGAAACAAACAAAACAGGAAGTGAGCAATAATAAAACATAGACATGAAACATGATTACTAACACTTTTGACGGTGCACAAAACTATGTTGAAGCACTTATTTTAACTGATATTATACATATGTATTATACTCTTATAAGATGTATGTAGATAGTATAAGAAATGTGCAGAATATAACAGTTTAATGGTGGAGGTATTCACATATTGATAGATGTCTTGTAATGCAAGTTTTTCATCTCCGGCCTTGTCAGGTATTGAACAATCAATAAATAAAGAACTCAGAATTATTAAATATAAAACACATAATTTGTGTGATTATACTAAATGATTTACAAATAAACACCACTGCATATTTACAACTATTACACATGCTGATGTAACGCAAATGTTTCCAACTTGGGATCAATAAAGTATATCTTATCTTAAGATGATCGATGGCTACTGCCATATTTGCAAAATGTGCCTCTGAACCTTGACAAGTGCATGTTTCAGGCTTATCAATGAACAACAGGAGGGGTCACAGACAGAAGACCAGCTGTTAAATAAAGCTCTTCTGACATTAGCTGGCATGTGGGTATATATTAATACTGCCCATTATGGGCACAAGCTATTTTCACCCATTTATTAATTATATGTTTTCAATTGGAGTGTTCCTATCCCCTAAACCTCCAGGGATGTGCACAGTTTAATACTGGCAACTTCTTATTATGGGAAATACGAAAACGTCTTTTAAAACTACAACTCCCAGTAGAGACGTGCCATAGATAGAGCATGTTGCAAAGGGGACGGGGAGGGGGGGACGGGGTGGACCCGTTCAAATCCAGTTTTGGGTAGTCTGCCGTGGTTCCATCCCATTTCAAGTACTGTTCGACACTCGGCGTAACCCTCGGAGCACACTCAAACATCCAATCACAGAGCTTGAGGACTATCACGGGGTTTGTCAAGCGAAGCGGAGAGAATACTTACTTCCGGGTGTAAAATTCTCTAAAGCAACTACTATGAGCTGCTCCGACCCTCGGTCCTGACGGACTCCAACTTGTGTTTATTAATCAAACAAATAAATAAACACAAGGATAATTATGTGTTATTGTTGAGTAAATGGAGAATTGCACAGGGGAAAATAACGTATCTATGCCACAATTTTAGATGCGGATTTTGTTAAACTAATACGTTTGCGCTGTGGACCAACACAATACATTGACGGGGAAGGGGGCAGCAATAAAGATAACACCATTAAACAGTTACACAACATAACAGAAATAATATCGATAGCAGCGTCCCTAGCAACCACCTTGGTAACAATGAAAACGTTGTATGGACACAATTTCCTGAAGTAATCTTCATAATAACGAGCAAACTAAAGATCATGTACATCCACTGCACACATAATCTGAAATAACAACTCATATTTCTCGCATCAAATGACATCAAAACGCATTTTAATGGCCAAACTAACCTTAAAATAGGCATTTTCCACCGAGAATAAAACGAAGGTCGGCCATGTTTTTTTTTTCTGCAGGGAGAAATTTGAAGATCACGTGACATAGACGCCAGCCATTGGAATGAATGGTGAAAAAAAACGTAGGGATCTTACAATTTCAGAGGCGTTTTTGTAGAAATACTACGTCCCAAGTTGTGGACCAACGTAGTTATTACACGTTTTTTTGTGAGACTGGGTTGAAATTGCAGGGCCGTAGCCATGGAGTCAACATTGGGGGTGACCAAAAATTAAATCATAATTTGAATACTAATTTCCTGCCATTCTAAAGGAACATATTACAAAATTCACCAACACATGGGATACTTTAAAACCTGTTAATGAATAAAGTACAACTATAACCATAATCATATTAAAGCATTTAAATCCATAGAAAGGTCTGTGCCACGCAATTTCAGTAGAAACAGGAACGCTTTTTTGCCCTTTTGTTTTACAGTCACGACTCGCACTAGCTGCTTGCCGCTCAATCAAAGATCAAAAGACCCCCAACTTCCTCCCAGACACCCGCCCAAAAAGCATTTTGAGCGTATCTGAATATTGGGGGGGATGTGTGTCCCAATGTATATGGTATATGGCTACGACTTGACGCGTAAATAAAGTAGATGATCTCTGTGAGAGTAATGATGATAAGTACCGTGACCTCTGCAGACCAAAAACAAAAGACATGTATTAATATTTGTACATTTATGAACATTGATCTGATATGTGAATTTATTTTAACCTCATGCACTTCACTGTGACCTTTCTAGTTGGATGCAAACTGCATTTCGTTGTACTCTGTGCAATGACAATAAAGTTTGATCTAATCTAATGTAGCTGGAGAGGTGCCAGCTCGCCTCATGTGCACCAAACCCAACTACCCCCATCTGACACCTCTCCATTAGTGCATGTGTATAGGTCCTGTTTGTGCACGCATGTATTTCTGCCAATAATTAAAGTAAATAATAGTTAATAACTAAACATAATTTGTTGCACGTATAATGTCTATAGCATAACGATAGCTAATTCTCTAAATGAATGGTTGTCTTTACGTGACTGATTATGTGTTAGTATGAATAACATAATTATGAAATCTGCCATTGTGATGAAGTCCAGGATAATTTGTTGATGGAGTGTTGACAGGTTCTGAGCGATAAAGGGGTTCAATGTTTTAAACTGATGCCGTATACTTAACAGATATTTGAGTTTGGTTTGTGAAACCTTCACACTATGGGAGCCTACTTCACCTCTTTAAGAATATCTTAGTTAATAATTTAACTCACCCACTATAACCTTTATTCCAGCAATAAATCAGCACTTTGGACTGAGACACTCCCTGAGCTTCATGAGAGGAGACAACGTTCAGCTGAGGAGGCGTGTTATTCTCCCTCACTGCAGAGAGACAGACGGACTGAAAAACAGACGATCAGATTCACCTTCAGACCAAACTAACAACTTCCTCTGAGTTCAGCTACAGGAGAGAAAAGTGGAAACTACAACACTGCTGCTTCAACCTGCGGACCCTCCACCCCCTGAAGGTGAGTCTGACTCCAAACAATACTCAAATGGCGCTTTTCCACTGCAGGACCTAGCACGGCTTAGCGGGGTTTAGTTTGGCCTTGGTTGGCCATGCTCACTTTAAAGGTCCCATGTCATGGCCATTTCTACTGATCATAATTCCATTGTTGAGGTATACTGGAACAGATTTACATTGTTCAATGTTCCAAACTCACATTGGTTTCTCATACAGCATCTCTGTATAGTCTGTGTATTCACTCTCTGTCCTAAACGGCTTGTTGGAGCTCCTGCCCCCCCCCCCCCCTTGAGCCCAGTGTGCTCTGATTGGTCAGATCGTCGCCCACTCTCTTCTGATGAGTCCACCACCGTTACAGCGGTCTCGTTTCCTGGTTGCTGCGTGGGGTCTGTGAGACAGCGAGACACCGCGAAACTCAGCCTGAGCACACACACACACTCACAGCCTGGCTGTTTGCCAAACACTCACAGCCTGAGAAAAGACAAGGCTGAGTGAGTGTTTCTCCGCGATCCCAATTCGTCTATGACCAACGTTCAGGTAGCTCTATGCTCGACGCTAAAGGTCCCCCCACTGCGTTTGATAGTGTTGCAACCACTGGTGGTACGCCAGCTCCCGCTAGTGGTACACGTAGGAATCAGACATATAAAAAATAAATCCTTTTTTTTTACATCTTATTTAACCTTTATTTAACCAGATGAAAATATTGAGACAAAATCTCAAGCTGACCTGGCCAAGAAGGCAGCAACGTTAAACGTTCTTGCACATAACACAGACATATAAAATACAGAGAACACAACTAAGTAAACAAAAAGACGAAAAGCAGTCACTACATTGTGCACATTTGGGACAGTAAGAAAGATACACTACTTATTACTACAAGAGCAGCTGGTGGTAAGGACTTCAGACAACTTCAATTTAAAACATGCTATAGGGACAAGTGCTATCAGATTGAGGCTTGATTGAATAACATTAATTAAAAAATAAATCATACTATCCAAATAATAATAGATTATTGAAACTGTGGTTTGAATAAATTCTTATAGGCTATTGTTGTTTTTAGATTTAGAAACGAACATTTTTTTTCTTTTTCTGGCGTTGCTATTGACGACCATACTACCCGCGAACGATTAGCGAACGTTGCAAGCAAGCTAAAGAAAGAAGAAAGCTGAATGATGTTGTGAGAGAGGTACAGAGGAGAATATTACCAGCGAAAGTGAACAAGTGAATGAGGAGGACAGTCATCAACGAAGAAGTGACTCAGGAAGAAGGCATTTGCGCAAACAATGGAGAGAAGGCTGTGACCGAGGTCAAAAGCTGAAAAAGCACACACCTTTTTATTTTATTTTTTATTTTGCCACCACAGAAATGGCAATAGCAAACATCAGCAGACTGAAGATTAGCTATTATCCCTTAGTATGGGCTCACCTGCTCCTGTAGGCTTTCATTATTATTGTAGAACTGAATTCCCAATAGGACATTCACACTTTGGTATTTGGTACATGTATGTACAGTTGTCATTTGTTGTGTGAGAATAGGTTATTATTTTGTTCTTTATATTCTCACTTGTGGTGAGTGTGTGTGTGAGTGAGTGAGTGAGTGAGTGAGTGATTGATGACTGTGTGTGAGAGAGAGAGACCTTTGTACATGTAGCTGTGGCTGACAATAAATAATGTTATTATTGTGAAGAATAATCTTCTGGGATTCAATGCAGAGCCAATGTTGAAGAAATGGAGATGTAGAATTTTCATCAAACACGGAGATTTATTGAAGTATCGGCCGGAGAGGGCACACTCAGTTTCACACGTGAACCATCTTCCACCGAGCGGCACTCTGAAGGTTACACAGTATATTCACACAATATATTGAACAAAGGCGGATCTCAGACTTACGCGCCCTTTCTCTGCTAATTATAAACAGATGTAACAAACTGCACAAAGACTCAGAGGACAGGATGCCCCCCTTTCTCCACAAAGCACACAGCTTTGTGGAGAAAGGGGGGCATCCTGTCCTCCAGCTCCACATCTGACCTCTGAGTTGACCCTAAGGATGGCATGATCATATTTCACAGATTGAGGGAACAACACTCTAACCAGAAACAGAAGTTCGCAGATAAATTCCCAATTCCATACAAACACACAGACAGGATTAAAATATTCTCTAACAGCCCCTCCTTTTTATCAATTTATTGATAACCAATTAACACTAGTCTAAGAGTATTTCAGTAAATACTCAAATCATTAAACGCCTTCAGAGTCTGGGATCACACACATTAATCACATCAAAAAGTAAGCAGAATTGAAACATTTCAATTACCTTGATTGAACGCAGTCAATCATAATAAAAATCATCTCTCCTCCGTGTCTGATATCATTTATCAA
>CADEHL010001221.1:0-84469 GCA_902827135.1 Harpagifer antarcticus | reverse complement strand
AATCCCAGAAGATTATTCTTCACACTTTGCAAGTGTAACAGTGTGAATAATGAATGTTTGTTTTATTAAATCCTGTTAAACTGGGACTACAGCCATAGTTTTGTCATTTTATTTTATTTTGAAAAGCCGCAGCCGGAAGCTAGTGTTGCGCTGAATGTGGTGCATTTTGGGAATCCGTCAGTGTTAGAGGATTCTTAGCTTTGGGTGAGTTGTTGCTCTGTTCACTCAGTTGTAAATATAATAATAATTGTGATCTACGTGTACTATTCTGTGTATAATCTATCTGCATTTATTGGTTATATTTCATGTTTAGCTAAATGTCTTTAGATCCCGTAGTGTATCACTTTTTAAAAGAATTGTACATAAACTGAGAGTGAGCCGTTTTCCAGCTAACTAGTTAGCCGCTAACGTTGTGAAGGTGTGGCAGTGTTAGAGGATTCTTAGCTTTGGAGCAACATCTCACTGTGCTGTGGCTAAACTGTGGATCTGTGTGTCTATTCCATGGTTTGCAGAATAAAAGCTGATTGATATCTCAAACTGACTCCGGTGAAGAACAAGAAAGCAACAGCAAAGCAGGACCCAAGTGTCACACAAGCTCTTGCAGGGCCACATAAACTGAAGTTGCGTGCCGGATTTGGCCCCCGGGCCTTGAGTTTGACACCCCTGCACTAGAGTCTATTAACGTTTTCTACAGAAGACAAATGGAGTCTCCATGATCTCCAGCTATTGTTGTAAACAGTTATTTTTCTTATCATAAAAGCCAAATTATAAGGTTATATTTGTTCTTTGTTGTATTTAATGCACATTTCACTGTGGAGGATCATTTGCATGGATTCTGGCAAAAGTATGTTCATGTTTTTAAACCAAGCATAAAGTCTACTAGCAATAACAACTGCTAACGTAACACCTGATTATTCATAATAAATGTTGAAAAATAGATATTTGGTCATTGCTTTTATTCTTTCAATGCATGAAGCTGAATGTGTGACAATAGTGTTTTAGATACATCAGTGCATGCTTTTGTAGAAGAGCTGTATTCCCATTTTTCAAAAGCTTTAAGAGTTACCCATTCAAAGTTATGCTGCACAAATTCTACCATTCAAAAGCTGCTGTGATTAAAAATTAAACTATGCCCGGTGAGTATTAAAGTCCCATGTTCAAATAATGGTTCATTCAAATAATAATAATCTTTATTTATATAGCACCTTTCATGCAAGATGCATAGACCATAGTGTTACTACTGTAAACCCTTTTATTTTTATTTGCACAATTATCTTTTAAATTGTCAAACATGTGTAATTCGTGGCACAATTCAAACGGGATTGAAAGATAACTTTTCTCTCGCCATTGACTTCAATACGTAATGTTTCCGAAAATAAGGTCCCATGGAGGTCCACCGGAAAGGGAGGGACTTCGCCTCTCTATAGCATAGGTCTCAGATATATGAAACACTATAAAAACAAACATGTCGATGAAGTGTTTTGGTCAAAATACCAAACAGATCACCCATAGCCATGCATATCCAAGCCCGCCTTAAACTGCCAGAGGCTGATGGCAGTTTTGTAGGCCCCCTATTTAAACAACAAATCTGTGTCAGGCTCTGTGATCGCACTTCTCCACTCTGCTCCACGCGGCCTGGTCCCCTCCTCCAGATGAGTGACGTATCGGGCCTCCCTCATGTGTTTGTCCGGTTGCAGTTGGCTCCCCTCCACGTAGCAAGTCCTCGTCGTCCTCTCCATCTCCTCCAACAGATAATGTCCCTCCTGTCTGTTTTTCCTCTCCCGCTACTCCATCGCTATCAGAACCAGACGGCCTTCTTGGCTCCGAGGCCTCGCGGCCGGCACCGTTGCCGCTCGGTACAGAACTCATCTGTCCTTCCTCCTCATCCTGGCCTACAGGTTAAAAATAACCTGTAAGCTTCGGCATTTTTTGTAATAGCTGCTTGTCTCGAAACTCCGTTTCCCTCAACAATTTCCTTTTCCGAGCGCCGCTCTCAAACTTTTTCTTCTCCGACATGTTCTCCTAAACAACCTTCATCTGTCACTCAATCACTCGCAATTTGAATAAGTCACATGTGAAACATATTCTCATTCTGATTGGCTGTTAAGTGGTGCTGACTGTTTCGGAGTCATCTCTGGAATCCATCGATCTGATTGATTAGCGGAGCAAATGATCAAAATAGTATGGAGGGAAGATATTTTCGTTTGGATTACTGGTCTGGGGGAAGCGAGTGTGTGTGTGTGTATACGTGTGTGTGTTTGTGTAATTTTGCGTATGTGTGTATTGTGTTTGTTTCCCGGGGAAAACCCTCACGAGAAACACCGGCTGTTGTTCCGCCTGCTGTGACGTCAAGTTACTCCGTTCTCCGCTTGTCATTATGCCGAAGCTTCAAAGCTGTATTTATCTTCTGAATTTGCCGAAACAAGTTTAATATTCTGAAAGCCAAGACATTGTTTATTTGAAATCAGAAGAAAACAAACTGTAACGGACCCTGTCGTGTTATTTATGATTACTCTACGCCTTACATTAATAATTTCAGCGGAGGGAGGGGAACAGCAGAACAGCAGAGTGGCGAGGGAGAGCTGTCTTCTTCCCTTCACAAGCTTCAAAAATGTATTTATCGTGGGATTTTGGAAATAAAAGTTTCATATTCTGAAAGCCAAGACTTTGTTTATTTAAAAAAAAAATTAAAACATCCGAAATTAAAATAAAAAATTAGAATTTTTGTTTGTTTTTATTGGCTCATGATAGGCAATCTCCGTAGGCCCCTGCTCATATCCCTCTATTTCACTTCCTGTTTCAAAAGTGCTGATTCTAGGTATAAACAGGTCTCTCTTGAGAATGAGACCCTGTGTCTCAATGAGATTTTCACCTGTATAAATAAAGGCTAAATAATTTTTTAACTGAAAAAAAATAAAATAAGAGGGGGCGGAGCTTGGCAGATACTGTCTAAAATGCTGCGGTGATGAAACACAAGGATTATTAGATCAAGGATTATTTCTGAAACGGTATGGAGCTCAAAGGCTTTTCTGATAGCGCCGCCGATTTGACGTCATATCGGCCGCAAATCTGGATCAGCTCCGTTGTAGCCCCGTTTTTAGAGATTTGGGTACGGAGGAATGAGAGAGGGTTTTATTTTCTGACGCTGCGTGAGTTCTCTGACACACCGGGGACACATGTTGATGTATACAAGATATCAAAAAGTGCATTTTGCATGATAGGTCCTAGGGATGCATATCGTTGACTTTTTTACGATACCGATACCACTGAACGATACCGATACTCAACCGATACATATCGTGATACTTTGAAAATGTATCATCCCACAATTACTCCCATGAAGCGCTTTACGATAGTTAACATGTCAAATTCATATTAAATTCAATTGTGGGACTTCTTGGACCTTTTAGTTCTGAACAAACAATGAAAGATACATAACAAATATGAAGAAAACCGATTATGGAATATCTTTTATAACACCCGCCATCAGGTGTGCCGCGTGAATAGCACATCTCGGCAAACAGACCGTTATAGCACCGTTATAATTAATGTTAAACCTGAGATTCGACTAGAGAACAAATACATAATGTAATAATGGTCATGAGATCTCGGCATTGCACAAACAAACAAATCTCATCTTTAAAATCAACATTTGCCTTCACTGGTGAGAGAAAACAAAATCCCATCACAGTTAATTTGTGGGACTTTTACCTTTCTAGTATTGAACAAACAATGAAAGATACATAAAATACGAAGAAAAACGATTATGCAATCTAATTTATAACACCCGCCATCACGGGCCACGGACTCACTTTTAAAATTAATTTTTTTAAAAAAAACGAAACCGGATCTGATTTCGGTACGGTATACCGTAGCCACCAGTAACCGGTATTTCGGTAATACCGGATACCGGTATGCATCCCTAATAGGTCCCCTTTAATTAACGTCCCTGTCATAAAGTCAAGTTCTACCAATATCACTTCACACATCTCCTAACACTCTCCTTGGTGGATTTACTACATTAATAACATTTTGTTATGACTTTTCGACGGAACATATTTATTAAAAAATATTTTTTTTTACATTTTTTTAGTTTAAGTGAAACATTTTTGTTCATATTACATTCCTTTATATATATATTTTCAAGTTAGTTTTCATGATTGTATTATATTCTTATTTTATTTCATTATTTTTTAATGATTATTTAAATGATTATTTTATTGTATTTGTTTATTTTAAATATGTATATTGTCCCCCACCACTTTTTCTAACAAGGTGACGCCTGTGGAAGAGGGTAGAAGTCATGGTTCAATTTCTGCTCTAGCTCAAGGTGTATTTTATGGACGGACGCTCAGTTTGACTATTTCCCTTTTGGAACATGAACGCATCATTACGGATGACGTAGCAGGGGAGGGAGATAAACATGGCGTCCGGACAGCAGTGGGTGTTGGTGGAAATGGTGCAAGCGTTTTATGAGGCAAGTTTCTCCTCTCTACAACTCTCCTGTGTACAATATGGCGTTAACAAAAACATGTGTCGTTTGTTGAGCCACTCGTTCATGTTTCTCAACTTTGTTCGCGGCTGTTATTCGTAAACTTGTCAGTAAGGAAGTAGCCGTCGGTCGGCGGGTAGGCGGGTGTCTCATTCTCTCTCAACCAATCACGTGGCGTGTGTGAGCTGCAACGTCCAATCAGCGTGCAGAAGCGAAGCGAAGCGAAGCAAGAAATCGGCATGCTCCTTGAAATCCGTATGTTTCTTCGGTAGCTAGCCAGAAAAGTATAAACTATCATTTTAAACAGATTAATTTGTACACATTGTTGAGTAGAAGCCAAGCTGAAGAGTGAATTGCAATATGTGAGGAGATGGCTTAACGTTACGTTTTGGAATTGGGTTTTAATGCCAGTAAACGTGAACATTGACAAGTTAAAGTCATGAACTTCTGTAGTTGAACCCTATGAGTTGAACAGACATAAGTCATACATTAAATCATCTTGTTAATCTTACACTTCTTTACGATTGGTAATGTAAGTTTAAGAAGATCCCCTGCATGACGGTACCACGCCTCAGACCAAAGGAGCTTAATGTCTGAATTATGGAACCACTGACGGCTGATGTAACATTTTAAGAGACACTAGACTACCCTATTATACAACATATTTTTAACTAATAGTTAAGGAATTCATATTAAAAAGTTATGTATTAGAGGATGTTTGGTAGAAATTGGTGGAAATAAAGGCTTAAAATGTAAAAACACAACATTTAATTACACAACAACAGCAACATTTATTCAAACACAAACCTATTTAACAAAAAAGTATTTCAGAAAACACTTTTTGACAAAAAACGGAATAAAAATCATATTTGGTGTTTTGATCTTCAGATCCCTTCTAGTTTGGTTTTGTTTAATGACAACAATTAATAATATTCAAAATATACAATATATTTACATCCATATATCATCATTGAGCCAAGGTCTGACGCTAAAATCTATGACATCCTTGTTAAATATAAAAAAATAAAACATTCTGTAGGAACGATTATAAAATGAGACGCGGCTGGACAGTATACCTGCAGGAATGACCATGCACTCTAACAACAGTCCTTATCCCCTCCTAATGTTCCTGTATCTTTGTTCCTCAGGCTCCTGCGTACCACCTGATCCTGGAGGGGATCCTCATTCTGTGGATCATCAGACTTCTTTTCTCTAAGACCTACAAGCTCCATGACACCTTTAAACTGACAGAGAAGGTGAGCAGAGTGCAGAGACACATGAACATCACTAGTGTCTGTGTGCGTGTGTCTCTAAACAGCTGTCATGTGCTTCCATGTTACAGGAGAAGGAGGATCTGATCGAGGAGTGGCAGCCAGAGCCTCTCGTTCCTCTTGTTTCCAAAGACCACCCCTCCCTCAATTACGATGTTGTCACAGGGTAAACACACAAGGAACCACCGTTATCTTCACTGCATTACATTGTTTTCTAAGGTGCTGTTTACACGAGAACGCAAACGGTTGTATAGGCCGTTCGTTCACACGAGGCCGTAACGGAAACGCGGAAACGGACCCCACAAACGATAACAGGTCCCAAGGTGGATAGATCTGCAAACGGAACGCTCTGGTGGGCCAAACGGCTCTGTGTGTACGCCCTATAAGATCATTTCCTGATAACGATGAAGCCATAGCCCCGCCTCTCCCCACCTCTGCTGCTCACTGCTGTAGCATGGTCAGTAGCTACTGTCTGTAGCTACTGACCATGCTACAGATGTTAGTGCTGTAATCTACAGCTCCTCTACCACAACCATCAGCAACAAGTGGACATGGAGAACTACATGAACTACATGTTGCTAAATCCACCGCGGGGGATAAACAGAAGGGCAACCATGGCAACCATGCTCGGGGGTCTTCTTCGCTGCTTTTGGTGTATTTTGTGGCGGTAGTACAGCGCCACGTACAGGCCCGGCATATGTACTACAGCGTCTCCAGCGCTTTCGAGCGGTCTCGTGTGAACGGAATACTTTTTTGATATCGTATTCGGTTCGTTTGCGTTTCGTATGCGTTTGCGTATAAATGGGGTCTAAAGCTGATGGTCTATCCAAGTGTCTTTCTATCTTAATGGTTGATAATAGGGATGCCAGCGATTATTCGATTATTCGATTATTCGTTTCAGTCTCCATAATCGAATATTATTTTTAAAAATCGATTTTATTTATATATTTTTTTTTTATTATTTATGTTTAATTTTTTTTTTTCTGGCTTAGTTTCAACCAAATATAGACTAATGCTAATAACAGTAATAGTATTAATAATTGTAAATGGCCATTGGTCACACCACCAGTTTGTTCTACTGTAAACTTGGAGGAAGCCTGCGTGCAGAGGAGACTGCTGCTGCAGCACGCTACACACCGACCCCGCCCCCCCCCCTCCTTTCCCTCACACGTGCGACTAAAGATGAGCAAAGCGGCAGGTAAAAAGAGTTCCTTGTGGAACTACTTTGAACTTACAAGTCCAAAGGAAGTGAAATGCAAGCTCTGCGAAAAGACGTTGGTCTATCACAGCTCAACCTCAACAATGCGTTCGCATTTGAGAGCGAAGCCAAAGTGGTTACAGAGAAAGACGCAGCACAGCCGGCCATTACCAACTTTCCTTCGAGGCCACGTCGTTGTGATGACATGCGTGCAGGTGAAATAACTGCACTAATCACCAATATGCTAGTGAAGGACATGTATTTCAATGCTGCTATTATTAATACAGGCTACATGATGGTGGTTTATTTTCTAAAGTGCCTGTCATTGCCTTTATTTGAAGATGCGCGATGCGCGCACAATGTATTTATTGCAATGCTGCTATTATTAATAATACAGGCTACAGCATGGTTTAATAATAGCATTGCAGTAAATAAATTGCTATAATAATATGTATTGCAATACTGCTATTATTAATAGAAGCTGTAGCCTGTATTTAATAATGGCAGCATTGCAATAAATACATTGTGGCGCATCGCGCATCTCCAAATAAAGGTGATGGCAGGCATTTTAGAAAAAAAAAAAAAATTCTTCTGCGGAGGGGGGGGGGGAAGGGTCGGTCGAATAATCGATTATTATTCGCCAGGGCTGCCGAATAATCGATTTTGTTCATGGTCAGTTTCTGGCAACCCTAGTTGATAACATAAATCAGATTGACAGATAGTGAGCAATTTCAAACCTTACAATCTAAATTAAGTAACGCATTGAACACGATAATGAATCCAAAGCTCTTAAAATAAATAGCCTTCCTGTAGCTTTCCAAACCTTATATTACTATCCATGAAGACTTTTGCACCATGCAGTGATGACACATTTTTGTAGCTCGACCAAATCCGATTGCTTGGGTGTGGAAAACACACCTTCATGATACTCACACGTTTAGCTCAGAAGGGTAAGCTCCACATAGTAACACCACGTAATGACATTTGAAGCGTACATGCAATTTCTATAGGTAAAAAGCTAACGTTAGGCTATAACGAACTAGATCACGTCACCACCGCTAAGCTAAAGGTGGCTAATGTTCAATGTGATGTTTGTTGTCTCATTAGGTCACTAGTTAGCAACCAATGTTTTTAAGACGCATATAGAGAGGCGAAGTCCCGCCCATCTACTTCCGACCCATGGGACCTTATCTTAAAAAATAATTTCCATGTCAAAAAAGTCACATTTTGTCGTAAAACTGTTGAAATATAAGACTATGAAAAATACGCAACTAGAAAGACTACAAATCCCAGAGTCCCGGTCCCGCATGCTGGCTCTCACGGAACCGACTAACTCCCCTTGTGTGTGTACAGCTCTCAACGTGCCCAGACTTGGAGTGATTTTCACCTCTTTTAATACTTTCCGCCTCGTTCTGACAGAAAGAAGTGAAATGTTCCAACGTGACGGCCGTCTTGGTGTGTGGTGCGAGACGGGAGATGTAGTTCATTGAGCGGTTTCACACAAGTGTTACTTCACAGTTTGAAATAAGGTCCCATGGAGCTCCCCCGGAAAGGCAGGGACTCCTCCTCTCTATCGGACTCTGCATTTCTTCAAGCTGGTGCAAATTCATTGTTGCAGAAGTGTAGAATATATCTTTATTTGGCTTCAATGAAGAGCTGCAACAACATGTTACACATGGAGATGATTTTAACAACATTGAAGCCAGTTAGGGGGGGGGGAACTGCATGATGAGGGATTAAACACTTTGCAACCAAAATCTAAAAACATGGGAGCCAGCAGCTGTCACTATAAGTGGAACTCCCTCAATAGACTCCAGTGTGTCCAGAATGCAGCCGCCAGACTCCTCACCCACACCAAATCATGGCATCACATCGCCCCGGTCCTCAAAGAACTCCACTGGGTCCCCGGTTCACACCGCATCCACTACAAACTCCTGGTCCTCACTTTCAAAGCATGGTTTTCTTGATGCATTGTCACTTTTTGTACTGCTGCTTGGATAAAGGACACAGTTGTGGAAAATGATCAGAGTATGTAGCTGCACTAGAAACACTGGTATGGTTCTTATACATTACACTTGCAGTGTGTTCGAGTAAAATAAGCAATTTAACACTTGTTTTATACTCCATTACAGTCCTCCCACCCACAAAATCATAATCAACGGAAAGGAGTGCATCAACTTCGCATCGTTTAACTTCCTGGGTCTCCTGGACAATGAGCGGGTTAAGGTCAGTATTTTATATTTAAGCCTGTAGTTCAGTCCGACATGCTGCCAGGGATCAACAGTGTTGTCTCTCCTGATTACAGCAAAAAGCTCTGGCATCTCTGAAGAAGTACGGTGTGGGCACCTGTGGGCCAAGAGGCTTCTATGGGACATTTGGTGAGTGAGAAATGCCTTATCATCTTGCATTACAATAGCACTAGCTGATCAGTAGACTGTGTCTGGATCCTGGTTACAGCAGAGCTGAGGTGGGATCAGCTGATTGTGAAGAAAACACAACCCAAAGCATATTGCTGTTTAAGCTGAGCCATGTGTGGTGCGCCGCCACAGTTATACCAGACCCACTACAGAATGAGACGCAAGATACATTATTAATAACATATTAAGTGGCTTTCTATATCAGCCAGTGGGGAGTGGACGTTATTAAATCCTCCGACAGGAAGTTATTAGATCCTCTGACAGGTAGTTATTAAATCCTCAGACAGGAAGTTATTAAATCCTCTGACGATAAGTTATTAGATCCTCTGACAGGAAGTTATTAGATCCTCTGACAGGAAGTTATTAGATCCTCTGACAGGAAGTTATTAGATCCTCTGACGATAAGTTATTAAATCGTCCGACAGGAAGTTATTAGATCGTCCGACAGGAAGTTATTAAATCGTCCGACAGGAAGTTATTGGATCCTCCGACAGGAAGTTATTAAATCGTCCGACAGGAAGTTATAAAACCCTCTAACAGGAAGTTATTAGATCCTCAGACAGGAAGTTATTAAATCATCCGACAGGAAGTTATTAAATCGTCCGACAGGAAGTTATTGGATCCTCCGACAGGAAGTTATAAAACCCTCTAACAGGAAGTTATTAGATCCTCAGACAGGAAGTTATTAGATCCTCTGACGATAAGGTATTAAATCGTCCGACAGGAAGTTATTGGATCCTCCGACAGGAAGTTATTAAATCGTCCGACAGGAAGTTATTAGATCCTCAGACAGGAAGTTATTAGATCCTCAGACAGGAAGTTATTAAATCATCCGACAGGAAGTTATTAGATCCTCCGACAGGAAGTTATAAAACCCTCTAACAGGAAGTCTGCATCGGTCCTGAATAACCAGCGACCCTACCTGACCATGTGCGACGCTGCTTGTGTCCCACAAATATCTCCGTGCAAATATTTACCAGTTAACAATTTAATATTTTCTTTTACTTGCGCAACGTTCCAAAAGTCTTCCTTATATCCTCATTGAGCTGTGCCTTGCAGAAAGCCTCCGTGTTCCCCGCCTGAATATCTTGTGTCACAGTAAGCGACTCGCTGTAGGAGCCATGAAACGTGTTTAGTAATGCGTTTTGTTTTAATATAAGATATTTGTTTGATCACAATTGATTGGTTGGCTTGGGTCACATGGATATTATAATGAGGTGTGTGTGTGGAAGAGAGGGTGACACGGGGTAGGGCTGCTCGATTATGGCAAAAATCATAATCTCGATTATTTGGATCCATAATTGATATCACGATTATTAAAAACGATTATCCATTTACTTTGAAAACATCGATTTATTGGAGAAAAAAAATGTGAACAGTATTTTTTTAACAGTTGATTATCCTGAACTTTAAGTAGATTACGTTGTTTTCGTAATCGTTGCAAGCCATAATCGTAATTGCGATTTTAAATATGATTAATTGAGCAGCCCTAACACAGGGCCGTTGTACCTTTTGTTGACCGCAAGTTTAATGATTGCTTTGATTATTCTAACAATGTCTATGTCCAAGTTGATCATCCCAGTTTTCATTAAACTACAACAGAGTTTTTGATCTCAGCACGGACCTTTTATTAGCGTGTCACACAATAGCAGGCCCGGCCTCAGCCTCTCAGCGACGTTGTTTGTTTCCTGCTATACTCACACTGAACTCTTTCTCGTTTCTCGTCCCAGATGTTCACCTGGAGCTGGAGAGCCGTCTGTCGAACTTCATGAAAACTGAAGAAGCCATCATTTACTCCTATGGCTTTGCAACCATTGCCAGTGCCATCCCTGCCTACTCCAAGAGGGGCGACATCATCTTTGTGTAAGGCCTGTCTGTGCTAACAGGCATGGAGCTACAAAAAAACGGGGTTCAGTGATCAGACTAGTATAGTATTTGTTTATTTGTCCCCGAGGGGAAAATGGGTTGCAGCACATCACAAAGGCATTTAAAAAAGATAAGACAATACGTCACTGACAACAACATAGACACAGATGAACACAAACAGACATAAGAAAACCAGATATCGGCAGACATGACAAGGGGCCGAAAGGACTAAACACTTGTCCCTACACCACCCTATACAAGCATGCTTTTCTTATTGGTTACTGGATGGGTACTGTTGAGCCTATATCATATACAGGGTTCTTACGGTCATTAAAAACCTGGAAAAGTCATGGAAATTCAAAAAGCTAATTCCAGGCCCTGGAAAAGTTATGGAAATGTAACTAAAGTTGCATCAAATATAATTTATATTTTATCTAATCGCCGAAATAGTAATACTATAATGATAATAAATACTGTATGGTATAGTAATGAAACGTAAAATGGCATTTAACTGACGAGGTGTTTTGCTGGTGAGAGATTTGAGTTGCTTTAGCGTGTGGAAGCTATAGCCTACTATTGGATTTGTTTTAGATAGGCAGACATGTTTCAGATGCAGACCTTATTTTCCTGTTCCATGTTAAAATAAACCATTTTCAGTGGTACCGCTGAAAGAGCCATGTTTTTGGTCATGGAAAATTAGGTAAAGGTCATTGAGAAGTCATTGAGAAGTCATTGAAAATCATTGGTGAGAAAGTGTATGAACCCTGCATATAAATAAAACGACTTGAAAGTACACTAACACTTGCATGTGGTTCTATGAAACTGTGGCGTGTTGGATTTGTGTTTTTTATTCTGTGTTGTCTCCTTGGTTGTGTGTTCAGGGATGAAGCCGCCTGCTTCGCTATCCAGAAGGGTCTGCAGGCGTCCCGCAGCTTCATCAAATACTTCAAACACAACGACATGGAGGATCTGGAGCGGATGCTGAAGGAGCAGGAGCTGGAGGACCATAAGGTGGTTCAGTTTGAGACGAGTGTTTGCTATGAAGTCATATAAACTGTTTCTTATCAAAGTCTCATACACTTACTAACTTTGTTTGTGTTGCAGAATCCTCGTAAAGCTCGGGTGACCCGGAAGTTCATTGTGGTGGAGGGTCTGTACATCAACACTGCAGACATCTGTCCCCTTCCTCAGCTGGTACATAGAAAACACCTGGAGCTTTAAGCATGCTCAATGTACTTCACAGTAACCCGTATCTCTATGACTGGTCATACGCTATCATAGAAAGTGTGTTTCTATATGGCGTGATCTCTTCAAATGTATTATTGATTGTGTTTTTTAAACCTCAAGGTGAAGATGAAGTACAGGTACAAGGTGCGGATCTTTCTGGAGGAGAGCATGTCGTTTGGTGTGTTGGGGGAGCACGGCCGAGGAGTCACTGAACACTTTGGAGTCAATGTGAGTACGCTCCACTTTAAATAAAGAAGCACTGCATTACATTTCAACACTGTTTTGTTTGTGGGGGGCACAGCTATAGTCCTATCATTTGGTCATTAGCTGCACTCAAACACATTCAATTATGAAAGGCTTTTTCATTTAGCAAACTTAATATTAATGATTACACACAAGAACCAAAAAAAAGGTTAGTTGAAGCATGACAGGCAGAAAGCAAAGCTTAAAGGGGACCTATCATGCAAAATGCACTTCTTGATGTCTTTTATACATCACCATGTGTCCCCGGTGCGTCGGGGAACTCATGCAGCGTCAGGAAATAAAACCCTCTCTCTTTTCCTCCGTACCCAAATCTCTAAAAACGGGGAACAACGGAGCTGATCCAGATTTGCGTCCGATATGACGTAATATCTGAAATGTGGACCCACGGCCCAATCAGAAACGTTGCTATCAGAAACAATGCCCCACTGTTTTGGACGTAATATGGTCGGTGTTGACATTAGCATCGCTAACACTCAGAGCTAACCTGTACTGGAGAGCATGTGTGTGAAGAAGCAGGAAGTAAAAAGGAACTCACCTTGTGGTATAACCGGCAAGAGAGAAAGCCTTTGAGCTCCAGACTGTTTCAGATCCTTGATAATCCATGATATGGCGTTTCATCACGGCAGCATTTAATTTAGACAGTAGCTGCCGGGTCCCGCGTGAGCTCAGACCCCTCCTTTTTTATTATCAATTATATATTTTTTAAAGCTTTATACATAAAATCAGCACTTTGGAAACAGGAAGTGAAATAGAGGGATATGAGGCGTGGCTAGAATGGGTGATCTGTTTGGTATTTTGAGCAAAACACTTCATAGACATGTTTTCTATATATTTTTATATATCTGAGACCTATGCTATTGTTATTATCTCAAAACCCTTTGAGTATATTGGTGTGTATGTGCGTCTTGTGTGTATTGATAACCCTTTCTGTAATGGCAGATTGATGACATTGACCTGATCAGCGCCAACATGGAGAACGCTCTGGCTTCTATCGGAGGGTTCTGCTGCGGACGCTCCTTTGTCATCGACCACCAGGTACACACAACAAGATCTTATTAGAGGTCACCTATTATGCAAAATTAACTTTTTCATGTCTTTAATACATAAATATTTGTCCCCTCTGTGTAAGGAGAAGGTTAAACATACCTGGCAATACATTCAGACCTTATTTCTGATATATCATATTTATTTATTAGTTGATTTAGCTGATAATCTGAATATGAAGAGTAACTTGGCTATTAAAATGTAGTGGAGTAGAAGTAACAAAAGATGGAAAAACCGAAGTACAACTATCTCAAAATCATACCTTACAGTACTTGAGTAAATGTACTTTATTAGATTCCCCCACTGTACTAAACCTTAACAAAGTTAAATGTAGTACAGCCAGCTATTTTTCAGTTGTTCTACTTTTAATTTAAATTAAAGGTGGGGTAGGTAAGTTTGAGAAACCGGCTCGAGATACACTTTTTGTTATATTCCATGGAATGCTCTTAACATCCCGATAGCAATGAATATCTGAAATGCTTTGACAATAAATACATAAAAAAATGTCATCAGTGGAAGCCGTGGCGCTGTGAAAAGCACGACCAATCATCTGAGCCGGCCCGGCTAAAGTAACTGGATGGCCTACCTGCCTGTCAGCCTTCCATCTGGGCACAAACTGATCTCGTGCCCTCATTGGTCATGTGCGCGTTCGTGTGTGTTGGAGGAGGGGCTCTGTAAGGAAGAGGCAGATTTTCTCCGGCTGTGTATTTTCAAATTCTAGCGCACTCGAGCTGGTTTCTCAAACTTACCTACCCCACCTTTAATGAGTAGGTTTTTATCATCATTAAAGCATTGGCTTGATGTGTGTCTGGATCCTGATCCTAATGATATCTGACATGCAGTATAAAGTAATCTGATCGTCTCTCGTGTCCCACAGCGTCTCTCGGGTCAGGGCTACTGTTTCTCCGCCTCGCTGCCCCCCATGCTGGCTGCTGCCGCCATCGAGGCCCTGAACATCATGGAGGAGGACCCAGGTACGCTCTCCACATCTCCATCTTCAAGGAGAGCTCTTTATATTGAATAAGAAGCAGATATGTATTCCGGTTTCTCATCTGTTTTTCAGATATCTTCACTGTCCTGAGGGAAAAGTGCAAACACGTTTACAAGGCTCTCCAGGGGTGAGTTCCCCCGCATCAATGAGGAGAAAATCCCTCGGTTGATAAAGTCTCTCTGTGTTCATTTGGAGCGAAGAAATGTCATCAACAGAATGAAGTCTCCACTAGCACCAAGATGAATAATGTAATCATGTGTTACGCTAAGCAGTGCCTCCTCTGTGCCTCTGCCTATTACTCACATGATCCTCACAGGACTTTGAAGATATAGTCTCCTTAAAGCAGTGGGTCTCAACTGGTCAGGCCTCGGGACCCACTTTCTACTTGGTCAATAAATCGCGACCCAACATTTTGAAGCACTCAAATCTATTCAACAACTCGTGCTGTAATATATACGCTTTTCAGCATACAATATTAATAAAAGTGAAGTACAGTGCATATATCCCTGATATCCCTTCACAGAACTAAAGTATGCTTTTAAAAAAGGTTTAATGAGATGATGGAATCAAAGCTGAACTATATAAAAAGGCACACATGCTGAAAACCCAACCCCAGCAGGGGGTCTGGGGGGATTCTCCCCCAGGAGACTACGCATTCTGGTACACTGAGAAGAAAATAAATAAATCTATTACTACCCGACATATTAATAATATGTTATGCCATTGTTTGTTTTTCACTTTGTTCTGACATCTTGCTGCGAGAAGAGTAAAGAGGAGATAGTCTGTGTGACTTACTTTAAATTGTGGGTAAGGGTAGATAGCTCCCATTGTTCTGTGACCTGTCAATCATCAGTCATATTTCATTATGTGTTCATTTCTATCTGAAGTTGTAACCATGGGTGTATAAAGAAGAGTTCTGCAGCAAAGTTATTCTCCGTGAGGACTTCCGGCAACAATTTTGAATCTGATTGGCCAGAAGACTCGAAAAAACATCAGCAAAGATATTTTATTGAGAAGATGATCACTATGTGACAGAAGTTTTCAAAACCGTTTATGGTCTCCGGTACTTCCAGTCCAACGCCGACTGCATGCACAGTGTTAGAAAATCGGGCCTTCAAAATAAAAGCTTGACTTTTTCCCCAAATAAAATTCCAATTTTTTTTTTTTTCTTTTGGGTCGCGACCCACCAGTTGAGAACCACTGCTTTAGACCACACTTTGCTCTGGTGCCTTACACTGGGACAGAAGTGATTCTGCTGTTCATGAAGCAGAGTTCAGGAGTGTGGCTACAGCCAATGGGACAGTCAATATATATAGTTGAAGGTTTGGTAAATGCCCAGTTAAATCACATGACTTCAGATCTACATCACAGTGTCCGCGGGGTCTTAAAAAGTATTAAAAGTTGATAAATCAATTTACCGAAAATGAAGGCTATTAAACGGCATTTTCCAAGGTATTACATTTTGTAGCTTGTTTTCAATAAGTATATAAATTGTCCAAAGAGGTTGTGTTCTACAGTCTGCCTGAATGTAATCATGGCGTAGGTGTGTAGTGTGATTCTGTGTAGTTTATTGATGGCATCCCGTTGGGTTTGACGTCATCTGAACAGGACATCGCACGCTCACTGCTTGATAGCGCGCGACGGTCCGTTTACGCCGGTTGTTAAGCAACATCGTTATGGGAAAATGCAAGTCTGCGTCCAAATGGTTGGAAGATAAGGAGGAAGGACAATCAATACTGTATATAGTCAATGTGAGGTAAAGTGTGTCGCCAAGGTAACCGGTTAAAACTCCAAGTGGCGATGAGGTCTTAAAATGTATGGAGAGGGTCTTAAAAAAGGTCTTACTTTGACTTCAGGATTCCTGCTTACATGTACATGAACAAAAAGGGGTTAATCAGCAGAGTGAGAGAGGACTCTTATTGATGCTGCATCACCATAACATAGAGCAGGTTACAGCCTATTGAAAATCACTGATGGCAGGAGACGCGAGAAATAAACAATCCAAAAATATTTCTGAAATGGAAATAAAATAGCATTAAAAAGTAAACGAATATACATGTGGGAATACACATTTACAGTAACAAGAAATTGATTCTTTAATATTAAATTGAATATAATGTACAGTGGGAGTTTAAGTCCAGTCCACATCACATCTCCACCACCAGAGGGAGGTAGTGGGACAAGGACACAGATGTTCACATTGAAATGATCTCTGAAGTTTCAGCCTTGCTCTCCCTAGTCCTGTCAGTGTTATGTCATGTGGTGATTTTTGTTTCCTGCTGTGTGACAGAACTCCAGGTCTGAAGATAGTTGGAGTCCCGTGCGCTCCGGCTCTCCACCTGCAGCTGGAGAGGAGTTCAGGCTCCAGAGAGTCGGACATGCGGCTGCTGCGCTCCATCGTAGAATACGTAAGTCCTCTTTGTTCCAGCTGATCATCAATGATGGCATCTTTAAAGGTCACCTAATATGCAAAATCCACTTTTCAATGTCTCTTCTACATCAACATGTGTCCCCTCTTCTTCATGTCTCTTCTACATCAGCATGTGTCCCCTCTTCTTCATGTCTCTTCTACATCAACATGTGTCCCCTCTTCTTCATGTCTCTTCTACATCAACATGTGTCCCCTTTTCTTCATGTCTCTTCTACATACAACATGTGTCCTCTCTTCTCCATGTCTCTTCTACATCAGCATGTGTCCCCTCTTCTTCATGTCTCTTCAACATCAACATGTGTCCCCTCTTCTTCATGTCTCTTCTACATCAACATGTGTCCCCTCTTCTTCATGTCTCTTCTACATCAACATGTGTCCCCTTTTCTTCATGTCTCTTCTACATCAACATGTGTCCTCTCTTCTCCATGTCTCTTCTACATCAGCATGTGTCCCCTCTTCTTCATGTCTCTTCAACATCAACATGTGTCCCCTCTTCTTCATGTCTCTTCTACATCAACATGTGTCCCCTCTTCTTCATGTCTCTTCTACATCAACATGTGTCCCCTCTTCTCCATGTCTCTTCTACATCAGCATGTGTCCCCTCTTCTCCATGTCTCTTCTACATCACCATGTGTCCCCTCTTCTCCATGTCTCTTCTACATCAACATGTGTCCCCTCTTCTTCAATGTCTCTTTTACATCAACATGTGTCCGCCTCTTCTTCATGTCCTCTTCTACATCAGCATGTGTCCCCTCTTCTTCATGTCTCTTCTACATCACCATGTGGTCCCCTCTTCTTCATGTCTCTTCTACATCACATGTGTCCCCTCTTCTTCAATGTCATCTTCTACATCAACATGTGTCCCCTCTTCTCCATGTCTCTTCTACATCAACTGGTGTCCCCTCTTCTTCATGTCTCTTCTACATCAACATGTGTCCCCCTCTTCGTCATGTCTCTTCTACATCACATGTGCCCCTCTTCTTCATGTTCTCTTCTACATCAACATGTGTCCCCTCTCTTCATGTCTCTTCTACATCAACATGTGTTCCCCTCTTCTCCATGTCTCTTCTACATCAACATGTGTCCCCTCTTCTTCATGTCTCTTCTACATCAACATGTGTCCCCTCTTCTTCATGTCTCTTCTACATCAACATGTGTCCCCTCTTCTTCATGTCTCTTCTACATCACAGTGTCCCCTTCTTAATACATCCACATGTCTCTCATACATCACATGTGTCCCCTCTTCTTCATGTCTCTTCTACATCACACATGTGTCCCCTCTTCTCCATGTCTCTTCTACATCAACATGTGTCCCCTCTGTGGAAAGAGACTCTGAAAGTTTCAGGAACAAAGATTTTCTCTCTTTTTGATCCATTTCTATAAAAACCTGTCTGAAAATGAGCTGATCAGATTTTGGCCACTTGATGATGTCATAACGATGTTTTGTGTAACCAATCAGCAACCAAGGTACCCCCTCCCCCTTATCACCTGAATCTCCCCCTAGAGCACCATTGTGTTCTTTGTAACCAAATCTCTCTCAGAGGGGCGTGGGGAGGGGCTCCTTATTTTCATCTAAAGTAACAGACTCTGGGTGTTTCTCAATGTCGAGGACGCTTCCTTGGTAGGACAAGTCCCTCCGAGTCAGTTGCTTCAGAAGCGAGGCAAGAATCCTTCCTAGCCTCGGAAAATGAAGAATGGGCTAACAGGCTAACAGGCTAACAGGCTAACAGGCTAACAGGCTAACAGGCTAACAGGCTAACAGGCTAACAGGCTAACAGGCTAACAGGCTAACAGGCTAACAGGCTAACAGGCTAACAGGCTAACAGGCTAACAGGGGTGGGTCATATGCGAGGCCCCGCCTTAAATGGAGCGCGATTTCAGCCAAATATTTGGAACTTGGTCCGTGCGCAAAGCATTGTGGGGATTTTAAGACCACAGAGGATACACATGTGCAGCCTCGAAATTTCCCGCAACTAAGGGCGCCGGCCTCGGTAGAATTCCAAGCATCCTGGACATTGGAATAGTCCTTCGGCGGGACTCGATGACGTAGCATCCTTGAAATAGTGGCTTTGGAACATCCTTCCTCGACATTGAGAAACACCCAGAGAATCAGCACTTTTGAAACAGGGCTGAAACAGAGGGGATTATGGGTAATGCTGCAATGATCTGTTTGGGGTTTGGAGTCAAACCCTTCAGAGACATGTTTGTATATATTGTAATATATTGATGAAAAACAGAATAATAGGCGACCTTTTAAAATGAAGCAACACATTGTTATTTATTTCCATGTTTTCAGTGTATGGACAGAGGCGTGGCCCTGACTCTCGCTCGTTACCTGGAAAAAGAAGAGCGTTTCCTCCCCTCGCCCAGGTAAGAACTCTACCTCTCACTGCAGGTAAACCAATCATCTCTCAGAGAGGCGTGGCCAGCAGCAGCTCATTAGCCTTTAAGCTAAAAGACAGAGAATCAGCACTTTTGAAACAGAGAGGATTATGGGACGCTGGAATGATCTGTTTGGTGTTTCAGCCAATCAGAGACATGTTCTGTATATATCTGAGACCTGTGATATATTGATGAAAAACAGTATAATAGGGCCTTTTTAAATACATATTGTACAGTATCCTCTATATCAGAGGTGTCCAAACTACGGCCCGGGGGCCAAATGTGGCCCGCAGACCATTTTGAATCGGCCCTCAGCAAATTCAATGGAATGGAATATGGCCCACAAATGAAATATTGTACTTCTTAAATACAAATGAAACTTGTGCTTGTCTTGTGTTGTACTTCTTAAATATATATGTACACATATACTACACAGTAGTATTCATGTGTTAATAAAACCACTTTTCAAATAAATCCAGTCAATTGAAGTTGGAAACATTTTCTAACAAATCTTAGTTGAAAAATCTCTGACTTATTTCCATAAGAAGCTTGAAATAAACCTTTCATATTTCTCCTTATGATAATCAATCTGAGGCTTCTGCCTTAAGGGATGCGCTGCCAACACTCACAAGCATCCTTTACCTACATCTGATTGATGTCGTTAACTTATAACTGAACTTATGCGGCGATAAACCTCTAGTGAGCGGCCCAGACCTATGTATATTTTTCTGTACGTGGCCCTCGTTGAAAAAAGTGTGGACACCCCTGCTCTATGGTAAATAACACCAGAGTGAAAATCCTTAATATGACGTCAGCACTGACCCTGACTGTGTCCTCAGCCTCAGGGTGGTGGTCACCATCGAACACACGGAGGAGGACATCCAGAAGGCCGTGTCCTGCGTCCAGGAGGCAGCTTCCTCCCTCCTCAAGTGACCTGTGGTGTCCCTGCTGAAGCTGCACACCTGAGTGCCGTGTGCAAAACTGAGCAGCTGTGATCCACTGACAGTGGACACACACCCCCGTCAGGAGGACCTACACTGATGAACACACTTTATATCTCGCCTTGCTTTTCTTTGTCTCTTAATGTGCCTCTCTCTGTTCTCACATGTCTTTATCATACGACATACAAGCAGGAAGTGATGCAGCTGGCTTCCTGTTTTAAACAACAATGGCCTCCAGTCACTAATAAAGCTGCATCAGACTTCATCTCCACAGAACGAACGGCTTGCTGCTGACTGAACAGGAGACATTGTGCTCTGTGTTTTATTGAATATGTCTGCGACGGACTTTACCTGCGGGCTGATGGTTGGTTTACCTTGAATGGAGTTTTACACCTGTATTCTTTGTTTTTACTTTTATTTTGGTAAATGTCACTGCATTTACACCATTTGACTTTTAATAAATGTACATATATATGATTTAAATTGAGTTATGTTGTGATTTTGTGGAATGACCATTCATTTAAGTCAAGTTTTAACTACTCAAAACTATGAAATGGCTGTAAAGACCACCAATGAAATACACAAAGTAAAACGTCCTCAAACTTGTACTTAAATACAGTTCTTCGTCACAGTGGTGCTAAGAATTGTATTACAAAAAAACAATAGCTATAGTTGTTAAAGCCAGTATTTTGCTTTTTGTAAGAAAGGCCAACTAATTGTGACGTCTGTAGTCAACCAGAGTATAAAAGACTACAATTCCCACGCCTCCTCTAAAGTGACAGTGATGGGCAACCTGCTAGAAAGACCCCATCGAGGCAGTTTTTAACGTCCAATTACCCTTTAAGTTATCAAGTTATACAAGCCTTAACAAAGAAAGCAAGCAAGAAAGAATACCTAAGTTGTGTGTTATTTTATTTGAGTTTCGCCTTTTTGTTTTGACTATTGTAAAGGCCTCTTTTCTTTGTTGCGAACGTTTGTTATTTATTTATCGCATAACATCATCCAAACCATCGGAGGTCGAGCAACTCTTCAACTGTAAGTAATATTAAGGAAAGAAAACGGGTTAAAAATGTCTGCTTAAGGCGTCTAGTGGCTTGATAGATGAACAAGGAAGGAAGCCACGACAATATTGCTTATGATGAATGAATCTTGGAGGCTCAGTGATCTGGCTGTGTCCCTCCGCTCTGGCTCTAGATGGGGCCCTCTCCACAAACCTCCCCGCGCGCCACCGTGCCAATACGCGCGCGCCTCTCCAAAGCGAGCACAAGGTTCTAACAGTGGAGCCGCAGCTCTGCGGGCTGAAACACGGGCAGAAACACGGGATGACCGCGGTCTGCTGCTCCTCCTGAACCCCCATCTCTCTCGGTGCTTCATGCCTCACTTCTCCGGGCCCGGCTGCTGACTTGGGAAAAGCAGAAGAAGAAGAAGAAGTAGCCTAGTAGTAGTAGAAGAAGAAGCCAGATCCCAAACTGGATGCAATTATCTCCACACTTGTTTTTGATCTGTTGCTGCGCTGCAGTGAGTGAAACCTGGCGCTATGACCCCCTCCATGAAGAGTTTGCTCTGGATGATGTTTCTGTTTCCAACTCTCAGATGTGACGGTAAGTGTCTCTCATAAAGTTCCTTAAGAAGAAAAATGCTCTGAAAGCTGAAACATGCCGCAGCTCCACATGTGCATCACCTTCCTTTGGTTTCAGCTGTGAAACTGGAAAAGTGCTTTTGAAGTTCCTGGGTTTCATTATGCGGGGAGATGGTGTTTCACAAAGTATGTTCCCTTCACTCTTTCGTGATGTAGTCGAAGTCAAAAAGCTCACGGCGTTGTATTTAAATGTTTCGTCTTGTTTGGAGCTGAACATTTCACAACCCCTTTTGTAGAAAAGTTGCTTTTCACGAAGACACGACACCCCCCCCCCCCCGCGTAAAGTTTGGTCAGTCACACTAACATAAAAGCAGCCCCCTTAATTCTTATACTTTATCATCATTTTTTAACCATGTGCTCTGTGGTTAATTGTTTTCCTGTAAAAGCATGTTTGCACATTTGACCACAGATGTTGCAGATGTTTAGTTTTCATGGCGTGGGGGGGGGGGGGGGGGGGGGGGGTGTCTCTCCCCCCTGAAAGTTTATGTGATCACTTAAAGTCTCTTTGTCCTCTTTCAGCTTGTTGACATGTGTTCCTTGCTCCCTGCTCTCCACAGTAAAGGAGCTGCGTCAGCCTCAAAGGGCCACAGTGTCGTTGTCATGTTAATTGAAGGCAGAGCTCGAGGTGATCTCTTGTCTTTGTCACTCATGTTAATTCATTTTCTCCCCCAGCGGGGGGTGAGGGCAGGGGAGATTTCCTGTTGCAGCTCTGGCTTTGAGGGCTTACCATTTGGTTTCCAGTGAAAGAGCATGGAGGTGGGGCAGGGGCTACATGATTAGCACCCCCACCACACCTATACTTTTATTCTCCATTACATTCATTAAGAGGTGGGAGAAGTACTCAGATCTTGTACTTGAGTAGAAGTACCACAGTGTAGGAACACTCTGTTACAGAACAAGTCCTGCATTAGTGAGAGTAGCGACAGTAAAAGTAGTCGTTGTGCAGATTGGTCCATTTCAGAATAATATCTATGATATGTTTTATAATGATTGATCATGAAAGTGTTCTCAAAGCTGGTAAAGGTGCAGCTAGTCTGAAGTACTTTGTAGACTGCAGGGTAGCTGGTGGATTTACTCCAGGTGGAACTAAAGTCTGATTCAACACTTGATTATATTTCACATCATTCATCCACATCTGTGAAGTAACTAGAGGGATTAAATACATGTAGTGGAGTAGAAGTACACCATTTACCTCTGAACTGTAGTGGGGTAGAAGTACACAGTAGCACAAACTATACTCAAGTAAAGTATAGCCACATTTAAACTTAAAAAGTACTTTCTTACTTTCCACCACCCAACAGAACAAAGTAGAAGTACCTAATGAGATGATTTAACAAAACAACTCCATCAAAAGTCACTTGAGATTGGACTATAAAAATCAACATGCGGTCATCCATCAGCCAACATCTCTTCTAGTATTGTTTCAAGTCTATTTTAAAGTTAGTTTTCCCAGTGTAGTGAGATGAATGGAAACTAATGGCTGACTAGATGGTAGAAAATAGACTCTCAAAGTTCTCCTACACAAAGGTGACGTCATCATCGACCACATGCACGTGTGAGCTGCGCCTGCATGGAAACGACCAGAGAGTCTGCTCCAATACACAGGACATGTTGGAAAGAGACTGACACCGTTTACTCGCCTCTGGGAGTCTCACTACTTTGATTGACTCCATCTGTTGTCTACAGGTGTGTACATTCAGATTGATACCGTCACCATTTGCCCTTCATTGTATCGCAAAGCTTGTGATAGAAAGAGTAAATGAAATGGAGAAGACCCATTGGATGGATTCACAGATTTCCTAGAATGATACAGACCAGGGTTGAGTGGACAGAATTAAGTAATTTTGAAATCGAATATTGAATCAAAAACTGAAGTGATGTGTACGGAAGAAGAAGATGAGGTATGTGAACGCCCAGCAGCAGCTGTGAACGAGGGTTATTACTAATGAGTACTCGCAGTCTGATGACTCACCATGTTGGTTAGAGCTGCTGCTGGAGGAAATGGGGCCAGAGGGCCTTCCTCCGGGGGGGGGGCGGGTTAAGGGGAGCTCTGTCATCCCTGCCATCACATCTAACGCCGGGTGGAGGAAAGCAGCCCGAGGCATAGCTGTGTGTCAATGTGCAAAGCTAATGTTAAATGTTGTCTGAACGTAACGAGTTGGATAGACGTCCGGCTTTATAAAAGTGTAGACCAGGAAAGATTTGGATTTAAATCAAGAACTATGATGTATTGTGTTTGTTAGTGTGAAGGGATCTCCATTTTAAGCTTTTGAGGGTTTTCCCTTTCCTGTACTGTGTTATATTGGTTACTGTGCATGTAAATGGTCTGCAAAGACTAAAATCCATGTGTTCCCTCCGTCAGTTACATAGTGACATCACAAACTTGCGCTTCTATTGGCTAGCGCTGCAACACATTGTACGTGATTAAGGGGCGGGACATTTCTAAACTGGTTGACCAATCACAACAGAGCCGGCCGGCTAACCAATCAGAGCAGACTGGGCTCTGGTTTCAGACAGAGGGTGAAAAGAGGTGCTGCAGCACAGGCAGTATGAGAAAAATAAAGAGCTTTTTAAACGTTAAAGAATGGAGACATGTAGAGACACTACATACTGACACCTGAACATCAGCAGGAGAGGACTCTTTAAAGTAGAGACACTACATACTGATATACACCTGAACATCAGCAGGAGAGGACTCTTTAAAGTAGAGACACTACATACTGATATACACCTGAACATCAGCAGGAGAGGACTCTTTAAAGTAGAGACACTACATACTAATATACACCTGAACACCAGCAGGAGAGGACTCTTTAAAGTAGAGACACTACATTCTGATATACACCTGAACATCAGCAGGAGAGGACTCTTTAAAGTAGAGACACTACATACTGATATACACCTGAACACCAGCAGGAGAGGACTCTTTAAAGTAGAGACACTACATACTAATATACACCTGAACATCAGAGGGAGAGAGGACTCTTTAAAGTAGAGACACTACACACTGATATACACCTGAACATCAGCAGGAGAGGACTCTTTAAAGTAGAGACACTACATACTGATATACACCTGAACATCAGCAGGAGAGGACTCTTTAAGGTAGAGACACTACATACTGATATACACCTGGACATCAGCAGGAGAGGACTCTTTAAAGTAGAGACACTACGTACTGATATACACCTGAACATCAGCAAGAGAGGACTCTTTAAAGTAGAGACACTACATACTGATATACACCTGGACATCAGCAGGAGAGGACTCTTTAAAGTAGAGACACTACGTACTGATATACACCTGAACATCAGCAAGAGAGGACTCTTTAAAGTAGAGACACTACGTACTGATATACACCTGAACATCAGCAAGAGAGGACTCTTTAAAGTAGAGACACTACATACTGATATACACCTGAACATCAGCAGGAGAGGACTCTTTAAAGTAGAGACACTACATACTGATATACACCTGGACATCAGCAGGAGAGGACTCTTTAAAGTAGAGACACTACATACTGATATACACCTGAACATCAGCAGGAGAGGACTCTTTAAAGTAGAGACACTACACACTGATATACACCTGAACATCAGCAGGAGAGGACTCTTTAAAGTAGAGACACTGCATACTGATGTAAAAAAAAACTAGTAAGAGAATCGCTGGCAAGGGGGCTACAACTACAACAAAATGAACACATTTGACCGTGATTTAATTGTAATACACGTTTCTAAATGATGCCGAAGTAACAACACACTGATACCGGTTAGTAACAACCATGAATTAATGCTTTGACAAGTCTGCAGACAGACGGCAGGCGAAAACCTTTTAAAATGTGTGTTTTCTGAATGGAGACCGGCTAAGCTAACGCAGTATATGCTCCGACCGTCCACACTCACAACAACGGCCTACAGACGTAAATAAAGCAGCGCCTGTATTCTCCATGACACAGACAGTCTGTGGTTTGTACTTGTTTCACTTCTGTCTAGTTTCTGAACAGATATGAGGAGCTGTGAGCTCTGAGTGCTAACAGCTAACTGCTGATGTTGGTTTTGTGGTTCGCATTGAAGATGACGTCACGGCTCCGCCTACACTGCGTTACTATAGTTACTGCCCCAGCTACTAAACTGTAATGGAAACGCAGCATAAAGTGAGCCTGGCCTAGCCATAGAGTACTAAGCCGTGCGAGGCCCTGCAGTGGAAACGCGCCATTAGTGGTTATAGGAAGGATGGATACGATTTGTCTGTGCAGAGATGAACATAAAACAAAGACATGGAAGTATTTTGCACATCACATTGCAGCCAAAGTTTAGCCAACAAAGCATCCTTGTGTTGCGTGCTGCACACTGATGTCTGCTTTCTTTATTTATGCCTGAAGTCAGCGTGGATGTGGCAGTTTTGTGTTTCTTGCAGGATCCACTTCTAACAAAAAACCAACTGGTGGGGAGGGTTTGAATACAATGAAGCAACAAGTTGTATTGTAAGGACAATGCCGTTTGTTATCATAACTCTATAGTCATCAATTTAGTAGTTAACATATAGGAATCACAACAAATAGGTCCAACCCAAGCTAACAGATAACTTAACTAGAAGTTGTGCTAATTATGTCACTGATAATCCTTATTTTGCAATGGGAACCTGCTCAAATGACTCTGATAGTGTCTCAAAGTAGCATTAAGTGCTGAGATGGAAAGAAGAAATCTTTTTTACTGTCGTCAGTACACAGTCCCAACTATTGCGTGGGGTGCTACGGATACAGTAGCAATAAAGCCAGCATTCACCGCACTGAGTATGACTTTCCCACATACGAACACAACTCGTCCCGTCATGCACGCCTCATGCCCGCCGTACACACACACTCAGGGCGGTCTCTCCCCCCAACAACATGCATTACATCTGTAAAACTTATAACTGTGCACATCTTATACTTATTTGATAACTACTATATCCCTTGGTTACTTGAACACACTACATTATTATGAACCAGTGTCCTACTTAGTGCAGAAGTAGACGCCTTAAACGTTTTATATCCGCATATCCATTACTGCTAATTATTGTAATACAATAGCTGAATCACTTGTATGCAAAAAAACCGAGGGAACTTGTGTCCTTAACCTCATACGTCACACACACACACACACACACACACACACACACACACACACACACACACACACACACGTCACAACATGCGACTGCTCAAAAATGAAACAAAACATGATATTATTCAGATTTGTATTGTAACAATCATTATATTACATCTATTAAAATATTGACATGCGAAATATTTGTATTGGAACAGCTTTAGACGTAGTAATGCTGTAACATATCTCAGCCACTAGGGGGGGCAATGCCCCCCCCTGCCCCCCCGCAAAATCCGCCTATGGGTAGGATCCACTTCTAACAACAAACCAACTGGTAGGGAGGGTTTGAATGCAATGAAGCAACAAGTTGTATTGTAAGGACAATGGCGTTTTTTTTCTTTCTATCATACCTCTATAATCATCAATGTAGTAGTTGAAGAATCACAAAATATAGGTCCAAACCAAGCTAACGGATAACTTTACTAGAAGTTGTGCCAATTATGTCGCTAAAACTACAGTGATATAGTGTCTCAAAGTAGCATTAAGTGCAGTGATGGATGCTGGCAGTTTGGGCAGAAATATTCCCATTCACCCCCGTTCTCTCTCCCAAATGACTCGGTCCAACCTGGGTTCCCCCACCGCTTCATTCGGTGTTGCTAATGCTCCCTTCCTGAAACCATTCTTGAAAGCGGACATAAAACAGCAGGTGAGAGCGATTAATGCGCAGTCTCATTCTTAGTTGGGCAAAACAAAGCATTCATGCTGTTGTAATCAGGTGCCCCCCAAACCCATTAGACGCACTTTAATAAAGACATCTGCCACTGCGGGCGGGACCTGTCTGTGGTTAATGCACTGAATCAACTAATGGCTTTGTTATTTAGCTCCAGGCGAGGCTGACGTAACTCACCAGAGATGGAAAAAGTACCCACATCCTTTACTGAAATAGAAGGGTAGATACAAATACTTTAAGTAGAAGTACTGACTAAACTTTTTTACTCAAGTCAAAGTAAAGAGGCTTTGAAATGTACTTCAGTAAAAAGTACCCATAACTAGCAGCTGTTTTAAAGAGTACCTGACCTCCCTTTATATTAATAGAACAATAATGTCATTGTTAGCTAATGAATGTTTCCATGCTGAACAACGGCAACATGACAACGTTTCCATTGGTCCCTCTTCTTTAGAGAAGACCAGGAAGTGATGGATACACGGATCGTGTTCAAATCAATAGGCACGCAATGACTCTAAAGAATAATGATCACGCATCAAACACACATTCAGACTAAAGGAACCAGCTGTTTGGAAAATGAGAGAAGTAGAAAGTACAGGTATTTGAGTTCAACATGTGAGAAGTAGAAAGTACAGGTATTTGAGTTCAACATGTAAGAAGTAGAAAGTACAGGTATTTGAGTTCAACATGTAAGAAGTAGAAAGTACAGGTATTTGGGTTCAACATGTGAGAAGTAGAAAGTACAGGTATTTGAGTTCAACATGTAAGAAGTAGAAAGTACAGGTATTTGAGTTCAACATGTAAGAAGTAGAAAGTACAGGTATTTGGGTTCAACATGTGAGAAGTAGAAAGTACAGGTATTTGAGTTCAACATGTAAGAAGTAGAAAGTACAGGTATTTGAGTTCAACATGTAAGAAGTAGAAAGTACAGGTATTTGTGTTCAACATGTAAGAAGTAGAAAGTACAGGTATTTGTGTTTAACATGTAAGAAGTAGAAAGTACAGGTATTTGTGTTCAACATGTAAGAAGTAGAAAGTACAGGTATTTGTGTTCAACATGTAAGAAGTAGAAAGTACAGGTATTTGTGTTTAACATGTAAGAAGTAGAAAGTACAGGTATTTGGGTTCAACATGTGAGAAGTAGAAAGTACAGGTATTTGAGTTCAACATGTAAGAAGTAGAAAGTACAGGTATTTGAGTTCAACATGTAAGAAGTAGAAAGTACAGGTATTTGTGTTCAACATGTAAGAAGTAGAAAGTACAGGTATTTGTGTTTAACATGTAAGAAGTAGAAAGTACAGGTATTTGTGTTCAACATGTAAGAAGTAGAAAGTACAGGTATTTGTGTTCAACATGTAAGAAGTAGAAAGTACAGGTATTTGTGTTCAACATGTAAGAAGTAGAAAGTACAGGTATTTGAGTTCAACATGTAAGAAGTAGAAAGTACAGGTATTTGGGTTCAACATGTAAGAAGTAGAAAGTACAGGTATTTGAGTTCAACATGTAAGAAGTAGAAAGTACAGGTATTTGAGTTCAACATGTGAGAAGTAGAAAGTACAGGTATTTGGGTTCAACATGTGAGAAGTAGAAAGTACAGGTATTTGGGTTCAACATGTGAGAAGTAGAAAGTACAGGTATTTGGGTTCAAAATATAAGAAGTCAAAGTAAAAAGTCCTCAGAAAAATAAGTAGTGGAGTAAAGTACTGATACCAGAAAGATGTACTTAAGTACAGTAACACAGTGTTTGTACTCCACTACTTCCCACCTCACCATCATGAGGAGGGATGGTTAACTGTTGCATGGCACACAAGCCTTTCCCCCAAAATGTTATTACCCAAAGCATCTACTGTGTTTACCGTGTGTTAGCTCCTGTCTGTGTTTCCACTTCCCCGCCTCGCTGTGCGGGAAGTAAAGCGTAGCAGCGCTGGACACGCCAGAGGAGTTAGCCAGAGGTCAGTCCATTACTCCGGAGTTTGTGGAAATGTGAGAGAAAAGCTCAGGTTCCCTTCAGTTTCAGAGCAAGGGGCTCATTTCTACCCTGAGACGTGAACGCGTTTACAAAAAGTTAAGCATCGAGTTGGATCAGTGTACAGTTTAGTCAGAGTGTTAAGGACGACAAGAGAATAGTATGTTGCAAGACACTAAAGCTAATTGAATGAATTCCATACACACATGAGTTGTACTGCTGCATACTGTACTTCTATTGGTGAACTGATGCTGTGTAAAATAATACCGTACAACTCTTTAAATGCACTTTATGTTCTTCCAGTGCAGTAGCCTACTGTAGTTTGCTACTCAGAGAGATTTGCAGCAAAGCAGAGTGACTGCATTCAACACATGTATTAACCATAGACTGTGTATAAAGGTAATAACACCTTGTAATATAAGAACTAGTCACTCCATGAAGGGGTCGTTGGTGTGCTAAAGTTGCGAGGTTACAAATAAGCCTAAACATGTTGGTGCTTTCTGGTTTGCCTTTAAATTGAGTGTCCCTTTGCACATCAGAATTATTCTTTATTCCCACCGCATGGACGCCTCAGGGCTCAATTCACCTTCTAGCATCGGCTCAAACCGCTTGGAATATGGACCAAGGTGGAACTAAAACAAGTGAAAGATACTTATACAGATTTGCCACTGTGTCGAACTAGCGGCCAGACTGAAGGTATCCCCCAGGCCTTCAGTCTGTTCACCTAATGAATCTGTCTTTATATAAGTGACTCGAGGTCATCTGAGTTATAATGGCTGCTGCGCAGCAAAAGGAACATAGTATCCCTTTGAGTAAAACCTGCCTTTTCTTACGTCTAATGTAGAGTCTCTAGTGGTTTGTAAATCAACACAGCTAGGTCTGCAACGGACTGACATTACTTTTGGGGCAGGACAGATTGTTGTTTTGATTAATTACAGTATGATTTTGTCACCTGAGATACTTAAAATCGTACCTTTCCTTCTGCCTCGTCAGTGTTTCTTCTCCTGCCTTGTCATCCTCACAGTTACAGTGCAGGCTTTGTTCTGAGTTGAAGTTCATTGCTGGCTGGTGACAAACACTCAAAGCAGTGTGACGCAGCTCGAGGAAGGCTTCAGGGGGATAATTGTGTAGAAATACATAGAGCTGCACCACAACACACAGCCAGAGCCCGTGTGATTTATACTGTACATTTACAGATTTAAATAAGTGATGACAATGTTTGAATAGGTCCCACCCAGCCCCAGCAACAGCACTGATGAACTGTTTTTGGTTTGTTGTCACACCACAGGTTGCAATGCCCTCTGGCCTAAACAAGCATCTTCATATCAAAGGAACTAGTGCACAGTTAAAGCCATGATTTGTAGGATTTGGAGTTCCCTTACTGTGGTACCTGTGTGGCATCAACAATGCTTCTAAGCCCTATCTATCATCTATCTATCCATCTATCTATCCATCCATCTATCCATCTATCCATCTATCTATCCATCTATCTATCTATCTATCTATCTATATATCCATCCATCATCTATCTATCCATCTATCTATCCATCCATCCATCTATCCATCTATCCATCTATCCATCTATCCATCTATCCATCTATCCATCTATCCATCTATCCATCTATCCATCTATATCTATCTATCTATATCTATCTATCTATCTATCTATATCTATCTATCTATCAATCAATCAATGTTTATTTATATAGCCCAATATCACAAATGTTACATTTGTCTCAGTGGACTTCACAGTTTGTACAGAATATCAGTATGACAAAACGACACCCTCTGTCCATAGACCCTCACATCGTACAAGGAAACACTTCCGAAGAAAACCCACAGTTTAAAGGGGACATGGGAGAAACCTCAGGGAGAGCAACAGAGGAGGGATCCCTCTCCCAGGACGGACAGACGTGCAATAGATGCCGTGTGTAAATTGAAAAGATAATACATTTGCAACATAGGTAGTCCAAATATTTGGAAATGCATGTGTGTATAATAAGAAGATGAATCCACGAGGATATCCATCCGGACCTATGATCCAGGACCACAGCCACGACTCAAGATCCAGGGCTCGTGATGCAGGACACAGGACCGCAGGATCATCCATGACTCCGGATCCCGGCGTATATAGACACCAACAAGAAAGACATTTGGGGAAGCTGGGTTAATGGGAACATGAGAGTACACAGGTACAGACAGAGAGAAGGAAGAAGGAAGATGTCCCCCGACAAACTAAGCCTATAGCAGCAAAACTAGGGGCTGAATCTAATCAGCCCTAACTATAAGCTTTATCAAAAAGGAAGGTCTTAAGCGCACTCTTAAAAACGGATAGGGTGTCTATCCATCTCATTTTTAATTGAGCTACAGTGGCAGACATGTACTTCATTTCCAATGCATGGTTGAGTTCGACTCAACACACTTTTAATATCAATTATTGTTTTAATTTTCCTTTGCATACTGTTCCTCCTTTGTGTAAATGATCAGCTGATGATGTGACACTGTTGTGAGAAGTTACACCATCTAAATGCAACACCCACTAAATCTTTACAACGGCAACAAAACAGCAAATGTCTGCACGTTGTCAACGGTACGCTGTAGGGAACGGCGTACATTAGCTGGTAGATGTATGAGGAGAATTGGGTACAGCGTTGTAAGCAGGCCCGTTAATACATAAGTTGCTCAGGGGTGCATAAAGCCAAAATAGCCTGACTCTCAAGCGCAACAAAACCCCTTATCTGGGTCCTCAGAGCAGCACTAGTTTGTATTACACCTCACCTCAAATCTGCGTTACGTTCCTTCAGTCAAATATTGTGGTCGGTATTAACCATTGCTTTGCTATATCTAATAAAAAGAAGCTGGGTTTGTTGAATAGCCTGTGTCAGCCTGGTGAGGATTCTCTCTAACCAATAAGGGGTCTGCTGTGGTTTAACTCCAACGTTGGGCATCGGTTCAAATAGCTTGAATGATTGAAGGAAACAGGCTCTCATCTTTATTAAATCCCCCGAGAAGAGTCCCACTGTGTATGGCACTAAAGCTCACACACATCAAACTCACATCAAAGCACCAGCAGGGACTGTTTCCTCACGTTGTCACGTTGGCATGTTCTCATCAAACAGCTAACAGCAGTAGACTCTGGCACTGAGTGATGGTCAGTTTGTGCAATAGCAGCCATGCTAAACAGAGATGCTATCAAGCATGAGAGCAGGAAACGTGCTGTAAACAAGCCTTCACCATTAAACCGTGGTGTTGGACCGGTTACCAGCTTACTGGTCACTAACCTTCATTCAAAATCAGTACATTGTTTTGGAAACGTAACAGAATGTTTTAACGGATTGCAAACATTGTTTTTATAACTCATAGCTTTCTAAATTATTCACCAATATATTGCATAACATTGTTAAGTAGACAATGTTGCTGGTCCAGTACCAGTCCATCTCCCATGTGTTATTGGGCTGCTATTTCCATGCTTTAATGTTCAAAAAGCTCTTCAGCACCTTTTGGATTTGAGCTTTTGCAGACCATTAAAACCTAAATAACAAACTACTGGAAAGGGAAAAAACCCAGAAAGCAATATATGGCTGCTTTAAAAACCTTTAATCTATGGTACTGTACATGGTTTATTTTATTATGAATGCATAAGTAAGTACATAATACATTTGAAGAAAATGGCCCCATTGACTACAAACAGGCCACAGTGACACTGGATAGCTCTCCAGTGTGTGTTGATATGAGTCTCAGGTCTGGAACTAATTATCGTCCTGCATATGGGACTAATCTGAGCGATGCAACACATTCCCATGGACAGCCTGGGTGTTTCTCAATGTCGAGTACGCTTGCTTGGTAGCACATGTCTTCCGAGTCACTTGCTTCAGAAGCGAGGCAAGAATACTTCCTGGCATTCGGAAAACGAAGAGTGGACCAGGCGAGCAAGTGTGCAGGTGTGCGTCATATGAGAGGCCCCGCCTTACATTGGTCAGTGCGCAAAGCATCGTGGGGATTTTAAGACCACAGTCTACAGCCTCGGAAAAAAAAAATCTAACGGAAACTCTGCCGCACGCTTCCCTCGTCCCTTGGAAGAGGCGGAGAGGCGGGTGTTTTTTCATCTGCTGGTGCACTAACCGGAGAGATTTACAGCAGGAGCACACGCTTGCCTCGGGGAGGGCAACCATGGCAACAATGCGCGGGAAGTCTTCTTCGCTGCTTTTGGTGTATTTTGTGGCAGAAGTACAGCGCCACTTACAGGCCCGGCATATGTACTACAGCGTCTCCAGGTCGAGCGGTCTCGTGTGAACGGACACGTTTCTGTTGCGTGTGGACGGAAGACTTTTTTGATATCGAATTCGGTTCGTTACCGTTCTCGTGTGGCTCCAGGCTCTGTTAGCTGTAACAGAGCTGTTCTGTTTAACTTTATTATAGTCTGCTAGATTTTTGTAGAAACCTTGTGATCCGTTATTTGAATAGTGCTGCTGCTGCTTCTTCTTCAAAGACTACATACATGGCCTTATCTTGATTGCATTTTGAAAAGAAACCAAAGACGCATCATGCTAACATATGTTTCATATTACCGGAGAGGGTAAGCAGAAACAGCAGAGGAGGCCCACGAATAGTTTGTAGCAGGAAAGGCAGGATGACATGGATCCCTGTGTTCCTCTAAAGCAACAGTGTTTGTGTGGAGTGTAAACATGGGAGATCTTCCTTGCATCAGCGTATGACACGGCCACGAAGAGATGAACAGAATAAGAGGGAAACAATAGCAGAGGATCCAATATAAAGTGGAGAAATCAAGATTTTCTGAAGCATTTGTGGTTGGTTTTCAGGCCGTGGATAATGTCGGAGAAGTAGAAGTTGATAAGGATGTATTTCTGAATGTGTATACTTGGCCGTGGATGTGGTGAGCTCACAGGTTGAGGTTTGGGGGGAGGGTTGAGGAGCCGTAGACTGAGCAGAAGAATGCCTGTGCTTGTAGGTGAGATGGAAGTTTCTCAGTGTGGGGAAACTTCAGGAAGTAGCTGTCAACGTTATGACTGGCTCGAGTTAATTGATGCAAGATTTCACTATAAACACTCGGTCCACAATATATATATTTGTTGGGATTGCTTTAGGACATATAGAAGTGTTTCTCGCAGTTTTACCACGAGTGGTTCTGTTGTGCAAGGACACATGTACAAGCACTGATGGCGCAATCCTGCCAACGTTTTCACACTGTTCTGATCCACAATGCTTAGAAGAGCAGCCAAGTGTCAACACAGAGGGTTACTCGCACGTGAACACATAGATAAACATCGCAGTGCGTAAAAATAAGGACTATGCAAATAGTTTATGACGAAAGAAATCCATTCAAAACGTTTGTAGTTCGCCAGGATACACACCATGCTATGGGTTGGTATCAGTGGATATTAACATAACCTTAAGACCCCTTTAATTACTGTTGAATTGATGCAGCTTCCTCAATCATTCACTGCCAGCGTGGTGGCTAAAAGAGAAGATCCTGACCCAACCTTCAGGCACTCCTCACGAGGCACATGTGCAGCTATGTGGCAGCAATAGGCGACTGTGACTGCAAGGTAGTGAAGTGTTTCAATCCGAAAGATGTGGGTTCAATCCCAGCCTCTCGCAGTCAACATGTCGATGTGCCCTTGGGCAACACTTAACCCTAGTTGCTCCCGATGGTATGCTGTGATTGTGTGTTAATGTTTGATTCCTTGAGCAAAATGGCACATTGCTCTGTATGAATGAGGTGTGAATGGTTAAATGAGACTTGTAGCCAAAGCACTTTGAGGGGTCATAAAGACTGGATAAAAAGCGATATTTAAGTACAATCCGCTTTCCACAGATTTTTGTTTTCTGGCAAATACTCTTCTGTTGAGTAAGTGTGTCTGTTAAGTATAAGTAAATGCAGTAATTACTCAAAAGGGGGTGTGAGAGTCAGTGAAAAGTTCCTTTAGGCTCGGGTAGGTTACCATACTCACCAGTACTACTTTTGGACACCAAGGTAGAATGTGTTCTACTCTGGCACCAACTATCTGCCCTCCAAGAAACTCGTAAAAAGATATTTGGAGGTGTGTGGCGCAGTGGGTTGTGCGTAGGTGTTCTGATCAGGGGGTCACAGGTTCAAACCCCACTGTCAGCATGTCGTTGTGTCCCTGAGACACTTCACCCCAAATTGCTCCTGTGGGGATTGTCCACAGTATTGAGTATGTGAGTCGCTTTGGATAAAAGCGTCTAACATGTAATGTAATATTGCAGAAGTAGTAACGCCATAACAGGGGGTCCACGGGGTCTTAACAAGTATTACAAGTTGATAAATCAATTTAGTGAAAATGAAGGCATTTTCCAAGGTATTACATTTAGTAGCTTGTTTTCAATAAGTATATAAATGGTCCAAAGAGGTTGTGTTCTACAGTCTGCCTGAATGTAGTCATGGCGTAGGTGTGTAGTGTGATTCTGTGTAGTTTATTTATGGCATCCTGTTGGGTTTGACGTCATCTGAACAGGACATCGCACGCTCACTGCTTGATAGCGTGCGACGGTCCGTTTACGCCGGTTGTTAAACAACATCGTTATGGGGAAATGCAAGTCTGCGTCCAAATGGTTGGAAGATATCAATACTGTATATAGTCAATGTGAGGTGAAGTGTGTCGCCAAGGTAACCGGTTAAAACTCCAAGTGGCGATGAGGTCTTAAAATGTCTGGAAAGGGTCTTAAAAAAGGTCTTAAAAGGTCTTAAATGTGACTTCAGGATTCCTGCATACCCCCTGCATAATCACAAAGGAGCTAGAAAGCGACCACACACACGTATACATATTAATGTGAGGGAACATTAACCACATTGAATTGCAACCTGTTTGCTATCATTGTGGTAGCAAACGGGTACCTATTCGTACACAACATTTCTTGTGAATAATTATTATGCCATACATAGTAAGTCCGCCATTGTAGTTAAGAGGGATATTCACAGTGACGTCACAATGTGGCTTCTTTAGGGCTCTGGCCAGTGGAAAAGCAAACTGGTTCTTACGTCTAACCAGCCCTATAACAGGTCTCTTTTCACTGGGAAAGGAGTATTATTACTAACCAGTGCTTCTTTTGGACTGTGTTACTCAGAGGTGGGGGTTGTGAGGGTCTACAGCCGTCATTACTGCTCTCTGGATGGAGTTATCACTCGCGGCTGTTTGGGGAGGAAACCTTTTAAATGGGAGTTCAATTTGTTACTTCCTGTGTGGAGATTTCCACCAGTGTCCCTAATGTCTGGAGGAGTTAATTTAGGTAATGGGGGAGGGGGTTTATAGAGTGTAGGGATGAGGAGGATGAACTTGTCTCGCTGGATGTTCATAGACGAGGGTGTCGGGAGCTTTATCAGTTGTTTAGTTTCTTGGATCACCTCTTGAAACTGTATAGTCTATTAAGTGAGAGAGAGACCCTCCCCATTCAACCCCTCCACACACACTCAGAGGTCAAAGGTCAGCTGAAGCACTCATTAAACTACCAGATTTTCTGTTTCTTAACTTGTATGTTAAAGAGGTGTGTCACAACAGTTATTAATCAAGAGCCTGCCTGGAAATGTGTATTTCCAAACGTATATTTTCCACACGTATATTTATTTTAACTTTTTTATTTTGTAATGCTATTTTATTTCTATTTCTGGACTGTTTATTTCTTGTGTCTTAATTTCTCTTATGTACATTGCCTTGATCAATAAAGTACCTATCTATCTATCCATCTATCCATCTATCTATCTATCCAGCCTATATCCATGTCTATCTAATCTATCTATCCATCTATCCATCGATCCATCTATCCATCTAATCCATCGATCCATCTATCCATCTATCTAGCTATCATCTATCCATCTATTCCATCGATCGCATCTATCCATCTATCCATCTATCCATCTATCAGCTATCTATTATCCTATCCATCTATCCATCTATCCATCTATCCATCATCCATCTATCCATCTATCCATCTATCCATCTATCCATATATCCATCTAGCCATCTATCCATCTATCCATCTATCCATCTATCCATCTACCATCTATCCATCTATCATCTATCCATCTATCCATCTATCATCTATCCATCTATCCATCTATCCATCTATCCATCTATCCATCTATCATCTATCCATCTATCATCTATCCATCCATCCATCTATCCATCTATTCCATCTAGCCTCTCTCATCTCTCTCTATCTCTCCTATCTCTCCTCTCTATCTCTCTATCTCTCGCTCTTCTCTCTCGGCATTCTCTCTCTCTTCTCTCTCTCTCTCTCTCTCTCTCTCGTACTCTCTCTCCTCTCTCTCTCTCTCGCTCTCGCTCTCCTCTCTCTCTCTCTCTCTGTGTGTGTATAAAACACACGGTCTAAGTATGTGTATTTGTGTTTCCTAGAAGAGGAAGGTTGGGGGTGTTTTTAGGAGGAATCCAACATGTGCCTGGCCATTGTCTTTTTGGATGAGAAGATATTTGAGGCCACAGGCAGTGTTGTTGAGTCTGTTCATAATTATCCTGTTAAAGTGTCCCGGGATGTGTGCTCGTGTTTTATGGCGCATACTTCTCTACCTGTGTAACTAAATGGGACTTTATATTCGATTCTGGATCCCTCTCACATTCCCTCTCAACTCAATGTATAGAAACACACATGCATCACTCTGCACCATTCCTGGATAATACAGATGTAAAGAGAGACGCTATAATAACACATAATGAAGAATTTATTTCATTAAGTTTAAAAATTAAGTTGTTATCAATATAGCCTTCTCCAAGTGGGTAAACTAATTTGATCTCCCCTATTATGAATCCATGCACTATGCTGTATATAACACCACTCTATTCCCAACCATACTCTCTGCAGTCAAGATGCATTGTGGGGAATGTAGTCACAAGGAGGAAGAATATGTGAAATACTTTTTACTGCTGTTTTATTTATATTTTGAGATGTCTACATTTTAGAATAGTTTATTTCTACTTATTTGCAATGCCTTGTTTTTTTCTATGCTGCTGCAATCAGTTCCCAATTTGGGATCAATAAAGTACATCTTATGTTATTTACTTACACCCTACAGCCCATAATGTCGCATTCTGCAGAAGGAGAAGCAGAATAATTTTTTTAATTGACTCCAAAATGTTCAAGTTCTTGACATTTTGATTTCAAAGTCTGCATAATTTGTACTTAATTCATTCTAATTAGTTGAAAAACAAACGTCTATCACAAAAAAATACTTGTTCCGAAGAGAAAAGAAGAGTCCTGGTGGTATATTTTTATTTACTATTTTATTACCTACCTCCAATGGAGTTTAACTCTTGGCGAAAGTCAAACGTCTGAGCCTAAATCACCCTTCTCAGGTCCACAGCATGCGTTGAATGAAGTAAGATGTGTGATAATTGAAGGACTATTATGAGCTCTACACATCAGAAGGCCTGCAAACCAACATTGAGATAATGTCATGGTGTACAGAAGACGTGTGGATTTATTCATCTGTTGAATCTGAAGCATATCTGTCCGTGGAGACCGAGGAGTAAAAGGTGCTGAAAGCTCCCAGTAAGCGCTGCTGGCCTTCACAGTCTGCCATGGCTCTGTGGAAATATGTTAACAGCAGGGTTGTTAAACTAATAGCCTGTCCCTCCTCTGCAGCAGATGCTTTGTTAATCATAGCTCAGAGACGAGGGCTGAAGAGGAAGGCTTCAAAAAGGAAATGGGCGCCGAGTTGTTCACAAGTTAATCTGTAATATTCTGCTGGTACCTTCAGCTCCGCCTCCCTGCTCTTCCCCCAGACTGAAGGAAAGAATGACTAAGAGCTGGTATGGAGAAAGATAAACAGTTGACACTAGAGCTTTGTTTTACATGAACCCAAAGCTTTCTTTTTCATGGCTGACACTATAACCAAAGCTTGGTATGCACATTCTTATCAGAGAAGCCATAAAATGCAAATGAATCAGCCTCCTCTCCCCCCTCCACCACGAGCTTCCCGGCCTCATTTATTGTCCTGTCTTTGAGCCTCCAAATGGCCAAATATTTGAAGGGAAGTGCCTCCATTTTTATGAGATAGCTATTGTTGTTTTAACTCAGTCGTGGGTATGGAGTTACCTCTGTGATGAGGGCTGGCGAGGTGGGAAAACAGCTTCAGAGCAACTGAAGGGGAAATACCAGTGCAGTTAAATTATAGTATTGGATATCTAGAGCGCAACAGATACAGAAAGACTGTGAAATGTCCTGGTGATATTAAGGATGGAGCCTGTGTGACAGACAGCAGACGTCACATCTGGAAATGGTTTATGTTTGAGAGAAACTCCACCACTTTCTGTAAGGAGCTTGATGTTGCTTCCAGTATAGCAGGGAACAAAAGCAAGTGTGTGTTTGGTTAAAATTCAACATTTGTATAGATCCACATATCAGATAACAGGAGCTTGAGTTCATGGTTTAACATGGAAAATACCAGAGTGCTCAGGAAGTTACGTTAAGAGTTCAGTATGCTTCAAATTAATATTGGCATTTCCCCTCAAGGTGTGGAGAGAACAGGTTTTAAAAGCTGTTTGACCATCCAAAAAACACTAACTTGAAATGTGTCCTTAGCACTAAGGCCCCATTTGTCAGGTCTTTTTTAGCCACTATGGAGCTAAACTTCTCAACAAGCTCAAAATAATGTGTCAACAAACGACCACTCCACATCCAGCGAGCACAGCAGCAAAAGTACATTTCCAATATTTCCAAAGTTTGTTTATCACTTTTCTTTCAATTCAGTCTCACATTTACAGTCATGTGGTGTTAGGTCGATTTGTAAGGTTGTCTAAAGGTATTTATTTACTATAAGGCCAGCTAATAACTAGCCAAGCATACACTGAAATCCTTGGTTTCCACCCAAGAAAGGATGTAGACGTATCTGCCGACTGCATGGTCAGTCCTCTCAGGTCCTCTTATGGCGCATTTCCACTACAGCGCGGTTTAAGCGTGCCGCCATTTTTGGTTGCGTTTCCACTAGGCGTAGTTCCGGCTAGCGGGTACTTTTTCACAGTTTTCTGGCTCGACAAAATCGAGGTTCTTTCCCGGCCAACAACCGGGCTGAGTATGCTAAACTAGTGAGAGAGTCGCCGGCAACTACAACAAGATGAACACATTTGACCGTGATTTGTCTGCAGACAAATTAAAATGCGTGTTTTCTGAATGGAGATCGGCTAAGCTAACGTTGTATATGCTCCGACCGTCCACACTCACAACAACGGCCTCCAGACATAAATAAACCAGCGACTGTATTCTCCATGACACAGGCAGTCTGTGGTTTGTACTTGTTTAACTTCTGTCTAGTTTCTGAACAGATCTGAGGAGCTGTGAGCTCTGAGGGCTAACAGCTAACGGCTGATGTTGGTTTTGTGTTTCGCATTGAAGATGACGTCACGGCTCCACCTACACTGCGTTACTATAGTTACTGCCCCAGTTCCTAAACTGTAATGGAAACGCAGCATAAAGTGAGCCTGGCCTACCAAGGCCTAACTATACCATACTAAGCCGTGCGAGGCCCTGCAGTGGAAATGCGCCATTAGATCTTCTCGGTTCTTTTCAGGTCATCTGATACCTCAATCACACAGGGCCGGTTCGGAGCTGGAGCTTGAAAAGCACCGGGTTTTCCTGTTCACACAGCAGCGGAGCAGCCTCTTAGCTCCGGAATGCGGTTCGTTTCAAGCACCAACAAATTGTCCGGCTAGAGCAGTGCTTCAGTGTGGTCCGCGAGTATATAGGTGAAATTTCACATTTGAAATTAATTAATTTAAGTTTTCCGCACTCTCGAGCGAATATTTCCGCAATGGAGCAAACTTAAGTTTAACTTTCAATTGCATCATATAGCCCAGCGCAACACCTTCATCACACATGTTGCCACTTCTTTCTACCAGTTTCAGGTGATTTGTAATCTGTTCTAGAAAAACGATGTGTTTTTGGATATTTGTGGAGTTAGGTGGTCCGCGAGTGTTTTTTTATTGGTTAAGTGGTCCTTGGTATGAAAAAGTTTGAGAAACACTGGGCTAGAGCAAAAGCACCACATACGTCACGCTGACGTCGAGGCGGGGGCAGGGGCGGGATCAACTCCTGAACAACAACAAAAAGCCCGCGTTTTATCCAGTTTGTACACAACGATGGAGAAACTTAACAAGCAGCAGTGGTTCACTGAAGAGACCAGCTACCTGCTGGGAACCTGGCCTTCCGAAGAAGTTCAGAGGAAGCTGGAGCACAATCGGCCATTGATGTTGTTGTCGGTGTGAGCTGTGAGGGGTTTCCGCGCGGTTTGGCTTTATGAAGCAGGCACGCAAACGGTTACGTCATGACGCAAACGATGACGCAGCACCAGTCGGACACTGGGCGGTGTGAAAATAGCCGGAGCTAAACCGAAGAACCGGTTCTGAACCTGAAAAGCTCTAGCACGGAGCTTCAACCGGAGTTGCGTTGGTGTGAATGAGGTATTAGGTACTCTCGGGTATTCTCAGGTCTCTTCATGTCCCCTCAGATCTCTTTCACAGTCCTCTTAGGTCCTTTAAGGTCTTCTAATATCTGCTCAGGTACTCATGTCCTCAAAGGCCCTCTGTAGGTCTTCTTAGGTCCTTTCAGGTCCACTCACTTCCTCTCAGGTCTTCTCAGGTCCTCTCCTTATTTTCAACAGCCCTAGGGCTGATTTGAGCAAACAAAGAAACACAGACAGACCAACGTACTTCAGATATGAGGTCATCATTGCCCGTCACAGACTGAACACTAATTTGCTCCATGCATTTATCTGCAGCTTACTTTTCCATCACAAGACATTACAGGAGACAGTAAAGTGTCTGTAGATCTGAAGCAGCAGACGTCCTTTAGTCCGCAGTATATGGGTCACAAACACTGGAGGACTCGCCTCAAAGCAATCCTGTTGGGCTTGTTCTCCCCCGAGGGGCTTCAGATACTCTGACCCCAGCTTTTATATGGGGGGGGGGTCATAATTTCATTGTCCTCTTTAACAGTGGAGAGAAGCTGTGTGTCGGACAGCTTAAGCCATTTGTTGAAACACATTCCAACGTTTGAGGAGCAGAAGAATTTCATTGCCATTTCCACACTGTAGCTTATGTGCGTATGACAATAACACCTTTGAATCTTGAACACGTGACGTTCAGACTTTCCATCCCACTCCTAACTGGCCTGCAGATTACTAACCGGCTCGCCCTCCTTTCCCCTGAGAGTCCAGCAGACACATCGTAGTGGAGAGTAAATGGCTGCTTTAGGTCATAAAGTTTATGATGGACTCGTTCACCACTTGTGTCGTCTGCTGCTCCGCCATTCCTGTTTCCTTCAGTATCAAAGGGCCAACCCACATTTCACTTGATCTCGTTTCATAACAGCTCTGTTCCGCCTCTGAATATCATGGAAGAGTGAAAAGATTAAGCCTTGGTTTCTGCAGCAACACACACTGTTGCTTTCCACAACCTGAACAAGGACTGCTATCGGACATCATATGGATGCACGAAATGTAATACGCCAAATGGAATCAACGCTTTCAGTTCACTTTTGCATCATTAGGCAAAATGGCTTCTACCTTTGTGGTTTATATGGCTACACACACACACACACTCACATTCACACACACACACACACACACATTCACATACACACACACTCACACACACACACACACATTCACACTCACACACACATTCACACACACACACACACACACATTCACACACACACACACACACACACACACTCACACTCACACTCTCACACACACACATTCAAACTCACGTTCACACACACACACACACACACACACACACACTCAAGCTCACATTCACATACACTCACACATATACACTCACACTCTCAAATTCACAGAATCACACACACACAAACTCACGTTCACACACACACACACACACACACACACACACACACACACACACACACACACACACTCAAGCTCACATTCACATACACTCACACATATACACTCACACTCTCAAATTCACAGAATCACACACACACACACACACACACACACACACACACACACACACACACACACACACACACACACAGACTCAAGCTCACATACACTCTCAAACTCACATTACACACACACACACACACTCAAGCTCACATTCACATACACTCACACATATACACTCACACTCTCAAATTCACAGACTCACACACACACATTCAAACTCACATTCACACACACACACACACACACACACACACACACACACACTCTCAAACTCACATTCCACACACACACACACACACACACACACACACTCACAGACACACACTCGCTTTGCTCAACCTGAACTGCTATTGGACGTCATTACTTTGTTTGGATGCACGAAATGTAATCAACGCTTTCAGTTCACTTTTGCATCATGAGGCAAACCGATGACTTCCTTTGTGGTTTATTTGGCAATAACTGTACATTTATATTTAATATTCTATTCCCTACACTCTTAATGTAAATAATAAGCCCTTCAATAGTGTTTTATTTTCAGAGTTTATAGATTTCTTATCTTCACGGTCTACTGTATATTTCCTACTTTTTAATGCTGCTTTAATTCTATTAGATGTTTAAATTCTAGTATTGTTTATTTCTACTCTTTAATTTCTACTTATCTGCAACGCCCTGTTTTGTTTTGCTGTTTTGTATGCTGCTCGAACGCAAACATTTAAAATCAATACGGTACCTCTTATCTTAATGTGAAAGGCATCTGTGGTTGAGTATATCTAGCAATAAATACAATAGGAGAACATGGGGCTAGTAAGAGATCTCAGACTTGTTGCTACCATCTACTTTAGATCACGTCAGACCTTTTTAAAGGTCCCATGACATGCTTTTCCGGTTATCACCCGTCCCCTTGTGTTATGAGGGTGTTCTGCATGCAACCGGTCTGCAGAGTCACAAACCCTCAAAGTACACCCTGTAGCGAGTAAAACTCTAACACAGAGAAGACCTGGCTATGCTGCCCCAGAACGCCTCGCTGGACATTTCTCTTTTTCCTTTGTTTGCTTCCTGGGTTCTGTGACGTGTGAACACCCAGATCAACAACAAATGACCGGATTGGCCCAAATGGACCAATCTGCGGAGCCCCTCACACACCAGGATCCCTTGGCTAACTAACAGGGAGTCCCATTGACTTGCATAGAGCTCCCTGGCTGGTAATAGATGAGTTGGGATGGCGGAGAAATGCTCTCCGCAGACCCATGCTCTCAGCGTTATCAACCTTTTTCTTACTCAATATCAAGCCACACTTATTGTTTTTACTTCGGCTGTGAGTGTTTGTGTGCTCAGGATGAGTTTCACGCTGTATCGCCGACCCGGAAACCTGTTTGCTCCTCGCAGCAGCAACGAGCCTCGCAACGAGCCTCGCAACGAGCCTCGCAACGAGCCTCGCAACGTCCCGACCGATCGGAGTACACAGGTCTCACGGGGGGGGGGGGGAGCTCCAACAAGCCGTTTAGGACAGAGAGTGAATACACATACTACACATGTATACATACAGAGATGCTGTTTGAGAAACCAATGTGAGTTTGGAACATTGAACAATTTGAATCTATTCTAGTAGACCTCAACAATGGAATTATGATCAGTAGAAATGGCCATGACACGGGACCTTTAATATTCAAAACACATAGTGCCAAACCCAACCTATGCATGTTTTAGCCTGCACTCACATTTGCACACTTATATGTTGAACATGTTCATACAAATTCTCAACTTTTTACTGTGATATCTTTTAATTTGTATTCTATGTTATCCTTTATTTTTACCTTGTGTGATTCCTGTTTTCAACTGTAACGCTGTTGCTGCCATAAACGCCTGAGGTTCCCCAAGGGGGTAAATAAAGTTCCCATCTTATCTTATGTAATGATCCCATTAATATAAAACCTGAAAACAGCAGCGTGGCTCTCTCTCTCTTTCCGACTGCACTTACCTGTAACTGAGGAGACCCTGAAACTGAGAGTATGAAACTGAGAGTCAGAGGAGAAGAGGGAGACAGAGGGGGCTCAGAGCGGCTCTGAATGGGACTCCTAGCAGAGGGAGGTTGACCATGACTTGACTTGTTTAGACTGGGAAGGTAATGTGTGCCCCCCCCCCCCCCCCCTCCAAAGCCATATAAACGCAATCTGAGCGGCATCAGGTCAAGTGGCAGATTTACAGATAGAAAGCAGTGGGTTGTGCTGATACTGTGAGAGCAGGGAGATAAAGCACTTCAAACTGAATGAAGACGGACTCTCACACGACACAAGCTAGTGTGGTAGTGTTCGAATACTTCAACTTTGTGATGATAAACATTAAAGTTTTTATTATGGTATTTGGCATTTCTCAAAGCATGAACACTTGTGGTTTGATGTGTTAAGTGTTGGCCTGCATTTACGCTATTTCCACTGCCGGTATTTAACAACCAGTAACTTCATAACCTGCACTTTCTAAGAACCACTTCCTCCTGTGTTTTCACTCTATCTTACAGCCTGCAATGGGACCATCTATTACTTATATCATATCCATTGGGCTACTGCAGCTCCCTCTGAAGGGCTTCTCTCATCAAATCCTAATGAAGCCGGGACATTATCACAGTTTTTCTTAATTTAAAGGGGACCTATCATGCAAAATGCACTTTGTGATGTCTTTTATACATCAACATGTGTCCCCGGTGCGTCGGGGAACTCACGCAGCGTCAGAAAATAAAACCCTCTCTCTTTTCCTCCGTACCCAAATCTCTAAAAACGGGTGTACAACGAGCGGATACAGATTTGCTGCCGATATTATGTCGGCGGACCCACAGAGAGTTGCTATCAGCAACAATACCTGACGTGTTTTGGACGTAATCTGGTCTTTGTTTACATTAGCAAGCCTCGCTAACACTCAGAGTCAGAGCTAACCTGTACTGGAGATCTGATCAGGCATTAGCTCCGCCTCCTCTTCTTTCTTTTTTTTCAAGCTAAGGACCCAAAATCCGCGTTGTATAGCATGATAGGTTCAGATTAGTTGTCCTGCTTTGTACAGATGCAGTTGTCAAATGGTGATAACTAGTGTTGTTGTAGTTCTGTGCTTCATTCACATAACCCAACCACAAACCTCTTACAGCTATATCGATTCAACATAAGAATATACTGTATGTTTTTCATTATTTATTGGAACCTAATGGCTGCTTGTAGCTTTATAACACGTCATAAACCACTGAGGTTCTTGGAGGGAAGGAGCAGTGGTTGAGTTTTCTGTAATGTCCTCCTCTGACACTGTGGTTGTTTGCTTTGAGTTTAAACTTACGGCTGAACTCTGGAGAAGATCAGCCGTCCAGAAATGTTTTTATAAATCCAACTGTTCAGTTCAGCCCTCAAATTCAGGCAGAGGCTGGAAGTGGAGGATGGGGAGAAACAGAGACAAAGGTTAGAGTATTGAGAGGCACACACACACACACACACACACACACACACATTCAGGCTCACTCTCACAGACTCAAACTCACACACTCTCACAAACACACACTTGCACGCTCAGACTCACACACACAAACTTACAGTCACACACACACTCACAAACTCACACACTCTCACAAACACACACACACACTTGCACGCTCAGACTCACACACGCACATTCACATATACACACACACACACACAGACTCACACGCACATTCACAGACTCAAACATACACACACACACACACTCACACGCTCAAACTCATACACACACACATTCATAGACTCACACACAGACTCGCACGCTCAGGCTCACACACACACACACACACACACACTCTCAAACGTACAGTCACACACACACTCTCACATTCACACACACACTCTCACATTCACACACACTCACATTCACTCACACACATTCACATATACTCGCACACACACACACACACACACACACACACACACACAGCAGAGGAAAGTGTTGAGGTGTGCCAGAGGGCCTTCTTGTCTAAACCCCAGTAGAAGTCGCTGTGGCCCCTCAGCTCTCAAAGGGCTCTTTCATTTGGAGGCAGCAGTCTGGAGGAATGCAGCAGTCTTTCTCTCTCTCTCTCTCTGGGATGGAAACGGCATCCTATTGCCCCCCCAAATCCCACTTTTTCCAGGACTGTGGATCCGTAATCAATCACAGCTCTGGTGTGATGGGGGGCCGGGAACCTCCACTCTGAGGTTTCCTAAACTGACTGCAAATCAGTTTAAAATACAGTGGTGTGAAGTAACTAAGTACATTTACTAAAGTACTGTACTTACATTTTGAGGTACTAGTTTTTGTGTAGATTTGTTGTTATACTTTGTATGGCAATATATATATCTATATATACTATATCCTCAAATTATTTTTTTTTAAATGTGAAACAAAAGAAGAAGAAAAATATGAAAGATGGTGATATGAACTGGACAAAAGTGTGGAGGACAAGAGTAAGAAGACGTTTAATTAATCAATCCAAATTGCTTCGGAGTATAGACTAAATATCAGAGGAGAGATCCTTTAACCTCGAATTGGATATTCCATCAACATGAAACTGGTTCTGAGAGTAGTGAGAAGTGAATTCCTCTCAGGAACAGATCACTCTTTGTTGTTTCCATTAGGGTTTTATTTCTCTAACTTCTACTAAAGATCAGTTCCAGATGGGAGCGGTGTGCTGAGTGTGATCAGGGGACGATCAACAGCAGAACTGAGGCTTGTTTTCAGTTTCCTCGCAGTGGGATAATATCAACTGCTCACATTGTTTATTATCCCAGAGGACTTTAACTTGATTTGTTAATTTAAAATCCAGCGTTTCCCATTGCAAGGCAAGTTTATTTATAGCACCTTTCAACACAAGGCAATTCAAAGTTTGTTTGTAGCCTTTATTTAACCAGGTGAAGCCCCTTGAGATCAAAAGATCTATTTTTCAAGGGTGACCTGCAGCACATAGTTACACATGTAACATCAGAACAACAATAAGGATGACATACAACATAATGTACAGGGTCCAGTTTACAAACTCTATTCAGTGACAGGTACCATGAGTATCAAACAGCCCAGTTTTCAAATGATGCAGGGGAACCAAAGTGCTCAGTTTTAAACATGTTTGCAGACTGTTCCAAGTTAGTGGAGCTGCACATCTAAAAGCTTTCTTCCCTAAGACAGTCCTAGCACTTGGCACATTTAATAAAACATCATGAGATCTCAGGCAATACGTACTTTCAATTCGTCGAGAGATCAGAGTTGCTGATTGGCTAATGGTTACTCAAGCCAAAACATCGTTATGACATCATAAAGTGGCCAAAATCTGATCAGCTCATTTTCAGACAGGTTTTTATAGAAATGGATCAAAAAGAGAGAAAATCTTTGTTCCTGAAACTTTCAGAGTCTCTTTCCACAGAGGGGACACATGTTGATGTAGAAGAGACATGGAGAAGAGGGGACACATGTTGATGTAGAAGAGACATGAAGGAGAGGGGACACATGTTGATGAAGAAGAGACATGAAGAAGAGGGGACACATGTTGATGTAGAAGAGACATGAAGAAGAGGGGACACATGTTGATGAAGAAGAGACATGAAGAAGAGGGGACACATGTTGATGTAGAAGAGACATGAAGAAGAGGGGACACATGTTGATGTAGAAGAGACATGGAGAAGAGGGGACACATGTTGATGTAGAAGAGACATGAAGAAGAGGGGACACATGTTGATGTAGAAGAGACATGAAGAAGAGGGGACACATGTTGATGTGGAAGAGACATGAAGAAGAGGGGACACATGTTGATGTAGAAGAGACATGAAGAAGAGGGGACACATGTTGATGTAGAAGAGACATGGAGAAGAGGGGACACATGTTGAAGTAGAAGAGACATGAAGAAGAGGGGACACATGTTGATGTAGAAGAGACATGAAGAAGAGGGGACACATGTGGATGTAGAAGAGACATGAAGAAGAGGGGACACATGTTGATGTAGAAGAGACATGAAGAAGAGGGGACACATGTTGATGTAGAAGAGACATGGAGAAGAGGGGACACATGTTGAAGTAGAAGAGACATGAAGAAGAGGGGACACATGTTGATGTAGAAGAGACATGAAGAAGAGGGGACACATGTGGATGTAGAAGAGACATGAAGAAGAGGGGACACATGTTGATGTAGAAGAGACATGAAGAAGAGGGGACACATGTTGATGTAGAAGAGACATGAAGAAGAGGGGACACATGTTGATGTAGAAGAGACATGAAGAAGAGGGGACACATGTTGATGTAGAAGAGACAGGAAGAAGAGGGGACACATGTTGATGTAGAAGAGACATGAAGAAGTGTATTTTGCATAATAGGTGACCTTTAAGAAACTTATTATAAAATGACATTGATAATAAAACATGAATAACACAGGTACTTGAGTAAAAGTTACAGATGTAGTCCTTTCTCCCCGTCTGGATTAAACTCCGATCTCTAAAGAGAAGCGTGGCTCCTGAAAGGAATGCTGCATGGTTTTGTTCAATGAAGTCCTCGGCACCACCAATTTCCTCCAGCTCCCACATCTGTGGAGCACATGCTCAGAATCACAGCTAATAACGGAGCCGTGCGTCTGCTTTCTGCTCCGGAGCCTGATTAGCTCCCAGGGAGCGCAGTATCCGTTACACATGTTGCTGATAGAGATATGTGTTTATTCTGTGTATCGAGGCAAAAGGGCCATTTGGGTAAAGCCACCCTTTAAACGACGAGGACAAGCTCTGACCTGTGGTGAGCGCACAACGACGGAGATACAGCAAAGAGAATGAAATATAATCTGGTTTACGATACGGAAAGTAAAATAGAATGAGGTTAACATTTATTATAATTATATATCTGTACACATGTTGCTGAGAGAGATATGTGCTTATTCTGTGTATCGAGGCAACACTCTGGTTTGAGAAGAAGCATACAAGTGTAAGCAATAGTACAGACTGCTTTGGGGTGGAAATCATGCTTCACTTTTCCAACATAGAAGACAGACAGAACAGCCAACAAGAAAAACATAGCATGACAGGAATACCATACTTAATGACAGTCATAGTGGGACAGAACATACAAAATAGTATACAGACTTAATGTTCATTTGGTCATTCGGGTAAAGCTACTCTTTAAACAACAAGGACATGTAGGAATAAACGTTGAACATAAAGGAACTTAAAGTGACGAAACACAGAAATATAACATCTTAAATATTGATTTACGTCACCCTAAATGTGATGTCATTTCCATTATTTATTGCCTTAGACCCCATTTACACGCAAACGCATACGAACCGAATACGATATCAAAAAAGTATTCCGTTCACACGAGACCGCTCGAAAGCGCTGGAGATGCTGTAGTACATATGCCGGGCCTGTAAGTGGCGCTGTACTTCCGCCACTAAATACACCAAAAGCAGCGAAGAAGACCCCCGAGCATGGTTGCCATGGTTGCCCTTCTGTTTATTCTCCGCGGTGGATTTATCAACATGTAGTTCATGTAGTTCTCCATGTCCACTTGTTGCTGATGGTTGTGGTAGAGGAGCTGTAGATGTTGCACTAACATCTGTAGCATGGTCAGTAGCTACTGACAGTAGCTACTGACCATGCTACAGCAGTGAGCAGCAGAGGTGGGGAGAGGCGGGGTTATGGCTTTATCGTTATCAGGAAATGATCGTATAGGACGTACACACAGAGCCGTTTGGCCCACCAGAGCGTTCTGTTTGCAGATCTATCCACCTTGCGACCCGTTATCGTTTTAGGGGTCCGTTTACGCGTTTCCGTTACGGCCTCGTGTGAACGAACGGCCTATACGAAAGAGAAAAGTAGCGGATATAACCGTTTGCGTTCCCGTGTAAACAGCACCTTATTCTAAGTGTATGGCTACTCTCATGCATATAGGAACGCTACATTTTAATATTATAGCATAAAATTGAGAAAAACCATATAATAATGCTGAAAAGGAGCTCAACCTGAGGACCGAGTGTTTATTCCAAAATTATTTCACCATTAAACTTCTGTAGTGTCTTTTTGTATATGTTGTAGTGCCGAGAGATAGGGAGTCGGAGGCGGTGCAATGGAGGTACAAAGCTTGCTTTAATGAGCAGCAGAAATGCAGGTGTTGTCGGGTCGCAGCCCGGGACGACAAGAGAGAAGACAGGAGGGCACACAATACATATACATGTCCGTGTGGAAACCATACACCCAACTCTAGTTCCATGTGTGGATTATGTAACCCAGTGTATTAAAGGTGGTCACCACAATGTGTTAGATGTAGAAAAACACTGCACATTAGTCACTGTGTTATTTTTAATAATCATTAACAATTCTGTGCTGTGTAACATGCAAACCATATATGTATCGCTCCAGCATCTACAGATTGTTTCTTAGCGTTTTTTTATACTGTCACCCCAAAGTTAGACTTGTTTAATATGGGTTTATGTCTGACCTTTCTGTTGTTGTTTCAGGGGATCTACTTTCTGCGGTGGATGCAGACGCTGTCGCTGAAGCTCAGAGTGGAGCTGCACCCACAGCTGACTGTAAGATATTATATATGGCTACTTACTTACTGCAAGTGCATTCAGTTCAAATGAATCGTCCTATAAAGTGCACCAATGTCTGAAGAGTATCTCATCTGTTCATTCAATTTTCTGATTTATAGTTTGGGTTGCAGATTTGAAACAAATAATGTATTCTGTAAAACAAATTGATACAAAATGTGTGTGTACAAACTAGCAGTGTACTGTTTTACATGGCACGTATACTGTTCCTCACATGTTGGCTACAACTATGCATTTTTCCTTGTTACTAAGTCAATTAATTGCCTTTTGCAGCAGTATTTTAAACTGTAAACAATGTCTCTGCAAAGATCAATAATTGGTTCTTGCCTAGATGCCTCTGTTTCAAAAACATTATCCTTACAGTCAGCTGTAGGGACGCCTGCAGTAATGTGGTGATAAGATAGATAGATATATGGATGGATGTCAATTACAAATAAATTAAAAAATATGATTATAAATATAAACAATTATACCAATTCTGGATAATTAAAATGTTCTAAATACTGCAGTTAGCAGGAATATATGCTTACTCTACGGGAGAATAGACATACTTCTAAAGCATATATCTTGTCAGTTTCTGTTAGAATTTCAAAGGTTGGACACTTCAAATTTGCTTATTTTTAGAGGCTCAAAATGTGCAACACCAGTTAAGGACTTCAGGCGAAGGTTCACATCCTCCTTTCAGACCGATAGACATAAACAGTTTAAGTTGTTTATTATGAAAACACCTACTTTCCTCATTCCTTCCTCCAGCAGTCTGTGTTGGCGACGGTCAGTCTAAATAACTGCATTAAAGAGTTCATTAATGGTTATATTATATATATCATATTTCTCTTATTCACAGACAATCATTGCAGTGTAGGAAAATAAGAGAAACAACTTATAAAGTTACTTAGTTCCCATTTGACAGTTAAGGGAAGGAATCAAACAAAACATCACATCAACAAGGAAACCTGCAATCTTCAGGCCAATGGACATAAACAGCTTAAAGGTCACCTACTATGCAAAGTCCTCTTCTTCATGTCTCTTCTACATCAACATGTGTCCCCTCTTCTTCATGTCTCTTCTACATCAACATGCGTCCCCTCTTCTTCATGTCTCTTCTACATCAACATGTGTCCCCTCTTCTTCATGTCTCTTCTACATCAACATGTGTCCCCTCTTCTTCATGTCTCTTCTACATCAACATGTGTCCCCTCTTCTTCATGTCTCTTCTACATCAACATGTGTCCCCTCTTCTTCATGTCTCTTCTACATCAACATGTGTCCCCTCTGTGGAAAGAGACTCTGAAAGTTTCAGGAACAAAGATTCTCCCCCCCATTCTCCCCCACCTTATCACCTGAATCTCCTCCTAGAGCACCAATAGCCGCTTTCACACCAAGTACTTTGCTGTACTTAGTTCCAAGCACTTAGTTCCCCCATGGAACTAAGTACAGATCGCGTTCAGCTGGGACTCCCAGCAGCTTCTACTGAAGCCTTCCCAGTAAATCGCCAGAACGCCGACACCTCCTCATCTCCACCGCTCCCATGCTTTTTTGTTGTGTTGCCATACGTTAGTCTCTCTGCGTCGGTGCGCTGGGCTAATGCTAATGCTAATAATGATAATGCCAGCAAATACAATGGCGGCTTCAAAAATAATTTCAGAGGTTTACGGGGCGTGGTTTGCAATTCGCCCAGCCAATCAGAAATTGGTACTTTTTTCTCCCCAGGAAACTACCACCTCTCCAGCAGGCACTAAAAAGGGGGGAAAGTTCTCTGAACTAAGTTCTCTTTTTGGTGTGAACGCAAAATCCCCGGCACTAGCAGAACCAAACGGGAAAAGTACTCCGGTGTGAATGCGCCTATTGTGTTCTTTTTAACCAGATCTCTCTCAGAGGTGCGTGGGGAGGGGCTCCTTATTTTCATCTAAAGTAACACCCAGAGAATCAGCACTTTGGAAACAGGGCTGAAACAGAGGGGATTATGGGATGCTACAATGACCTGTTTGGTGTTTCAGCCAATCAGAGACATGTTCTGTATATATCTGAGACCTATGATATATTGATGAAAACAGTATGATAGGGGACCTTTAAGTTGTTTTCTATGCAAAGCCTCCTTTCCTCAGTCCTCCCTCAGTGTTAGCAGCGGTCAGTCTTAATAACTGCATTAAAGAGTTCATTAATGGTTTCTCACCGGTGTGTAAATGTTAATGCCTTCTGGTTTTTACGCCCTGTCCTCTCAGCTTAACTCTGCCTGCAGCATGGTGGGTGTTCCTGGCTGTGATTCATGGTGTAATTTAAAGGGAGCTTCATGCTGCCGGTCTGTTTAATACCAGGGTGGGGAAATGGAAAGGTATAAAGTGCGGACTGTTTGCATTGGCCGTCACTTCTTCAGGGAGCAAAGTGAGCTCTGAGCATTAATAGCTTTCACAAACATTTTGGAACCGTGCTTTAACAGAAAGGAAACTCTGCAGAGCTGTGATTGTAATTACATTTTCCGTCTTATAATAATCATTAAAGTGTGGTTTACTTTTAACACACATTGTTCATACATTAAACTCAGCTCTGACCTGTGAATGGAATGAAGAAATATAATCTTGGTTTACGGTATGGAAAGTAAAATACAATGAGGTTAACAATTATTTTTAATGAAATATAATAACAGTATTTATCATAAAATACAATTTAGTCTACAATATGGATCATCAAATATAATCAGGTTCGCAGGATGAATTACAGCTTTATATTTATTTTATTTATTTATTTATTTATTTTATTATTTATTTATTTTATTTTATTTATTATTTATTTATTTTATTTATTTTATTTATTTTATTTATTTTATTTATTTTATTTATTTTATTTATTTTATTTATTTTATTTATTTATTTTATTTTATTTATTTATTTATTTATTTTATTTATATAATTTATTTTATTTATATAATTTATTTTATTTATATAATTTATATAATTTATATATATTCATTTTTTTAAATGTAATTAAATGCCAAATTAAAAATGAGCTGACCCCCTCCCTCAGGTCTTCTGGGAAGTATAATATAAACACTCCTCACCCTTTAGTCTTTGTTTTAACGTTAGCTATGATGGACTGTGTTTTGACCGAGCACTTGAGTTTTCTTTCCCCTGAATTGTTCATGTTATCTTCCAGAGAATTCATTTTTGTTCGTACCGGTCACGTTCCCTGTTGTAATGAGAAGAACTGGACGTAATCCAGAGAAGAGAGATAACTATCAAACAGAGGAGATCAGAGTCTCTGGCCGTTTCTCAATCTCGAGGAGACTGGCTTCCAAGCCAATATTTCAAGGATGCTCGTCATCGAGTGCCGCCGAAGGACTGTTCCAATCTTTATTTTTTATTTATTTCTGTGTATCATCTTAATTCTCTTAATGGTGATGTGTCATTTGAATATTCAAGAATGAACACTGAGGACAGAGGCAGCCTTCCTGGTTTGATATGTTGATATGCTCATAATTAGTTTTTATAAGTTTCCCACAACATCCAAACCACTCTTAGGTCACAGATTTAAAACCCTCTTATCAGCACATAAAAGACACATATTTGATTGAGCATGTTCCTCCTGAGTCAGGTTAACTTCGACACAACCACTCATTAGGTACCTGGAGGAGTCATTTCTCAGACAAACAGGCTGGTTGTCAGAGTGGACCGCGCTTTGGAAACCTGCCAGAGCGCCGGCTCGGAGAGAAAGCAGCTTTTCATTGGCTCTATCTCTGGGGGAAAGGACTAATCAATCAAGCACTTCAGCCTTGATATCTGAGACAGTCAAAACGGTGCCTGAACCGTCACAAAGTAGCTTTTAAAGCGGGATGATGAGTCTGAGTCCCCCGGTGGATTGTTAAGAGTGGGCCCAGCGTACCTCTGAAGGATTGCATTACATTGGAGGAGAATGGTGATGGATAAGAGAGTTTGAACTGAGTGTTCACTGTAACACAGCCATAATTGGTTGATCTAATCTGAAGTGGGTGTTGTATCAATCTTGGACCTAGTCATAGTAACTAGGTATGTATTGAATTACAGTTTCCAGAGAATCATCTCTTTGCTAATTATTACGTGAGCTGACGCTAAGCTCAGAGGAAATGCAAAGAGGCTACATTTAGATATAATACAGTTAGTTAATGAAAGAAATGTATGTGCGTTCATGTGCAGATGTATATAGTTTGTTTATTGGATAATTCATATCCTGCAAGACTCCTAAAGACGTCATGAGACGATGACCTTTCCACATCTGGAACATGTCCAAGTTTAGGAGAACTGACTATGTGTGTGCGTTAAACATGTTTAGGGAACATGTTCGTGTGTCATTTAGGAAATGTATATCTGCCCTGTGTTTCTGGTATTCGTGGGAGCATTGCTGCATGATTGCGTAATGTTTCCACATTGTTGTTTGATGGTGCGCAACTAAATAATAATGATAAATTCAACTATTTCTGTGTTTGTGTTTTATTGATTCCTCTCTGTTTCATTCCTTCCTGTTGTGAGTGCTGGATTGCCACAACATGGGCTTCAAGTGCAGTTTTTGCTTCAGATTCTAAGTCCTCTATTACTCAGACTGTCATTGGGCCACACAGCTGACTAACAGAGAACACACCATGTGTACACACAAATGGAATAGGTAAGGTATGAAGGAAGTGGTCGAGCATCCTTGAGTCTCCAACTAAAAGCTGAGACACGGCAATTTCGACAGTCATACAGTCAACTAGCATGAGCATTTGAACCCTTTGTGAGATGGAATAACTTATAAATAACATCTATAGCGCCTTAATGCTGCTGTACAGGGTTTGAAAAGTGCACACGGTGCGAAAAATCTGTAAGATCTACGGACATACCTGACAGAGACGGGGCCTTTAGGGTGGGAGCGCTGCGTCAGTGATTCTCTGGATGTATTTAGGTGGGGAAATGTGGCGGAGAAGCTGGGGAATCAGATCATATATGTAGACGTTGGGATGATGGCTGGTTTAGGAACAAAGGGCACTGACACAGGTTTTACTTTTAATCCACTTCCTACTATATATACAAATAGCCTTCTTCCTTATCAGGCACTTTAATGTCCATATCTTGAATGCAGAAGACACATTTGGTATGCGCCCTCCCAAGGTATGGCGCAGTTCTTTAAGGCTTCACAATGTGAGGTTATAGCTTCAATCCTTATCACATAGCTCCTATCTGTCAAGCCATTTTCATATCTCACATTCCCTTAAATGGCTTTGCAATCTTGCACGGCTTACAGCGGATGCTTCTGTAACTTCAAAGCAATCCCAAAGGGTCGCTGTCAGTCTGCAGTGTTTGTTTTGGTCATCATTCTGCGAGGATCATACAAGCTGTCTTAGATATGAACGCCGGCTGTCACGCCTCTGCAGCACCTCCATAAATGAAGTTTGAGGACGTTGTGATTTGGGATCTGGCCTCTGTAGTTTTAGCAGAGCTGTGTCGTTGGAGAGAAGGGAAGCTGGCGAGCATCTCTCTTTTTCCATTGCGTAAACTCCAGAGCTGCTGCCTGAAATGCAAATGGAGTAAAGAGCCAGGGGACTGTGTGTGTGTGTGTTTATCAATGTCTCTGCACGCCATTCCTCTTGATTTCCTTATACAGTAATATGCATAACAGATCCTAGCACAGAGTACTTTAACACGACTCAATGGAAAGCTACTTTATGGCAGGACCTTGTAGGGACAATTTGCTAAAATGGATAGTCAGCTGTACAGTATTTAAATGTGACTTTTAGGACTATAAAAGTAAGTATTGGTATCAAAACAATCTTAAAGTACCAAATTTAAAAGCACTTATTGTGTCTAATGTCCCATTTGTTAATCATATACTGTATATGTAGTGCCCGGATGCTTTTTTGATGCATTAATGTCTTCATCACAGCTGGTAAAGTTTGACCCTTTTGAGACCAGAGGCTAATTAGTCAGTGTTCGCATACTTTTGATTGTCTTACTAAACCCCATTAAGAAATGTTTAGCATGTCAATGTGTTGGTCTCTTATTGAGGACAACCTCACCTATATCACCTGATAGTTATTTCTTTCATTCTGACACACTATATGAACAGTTTTGACCCAAAATCACACAAACACGTAAAAACAGATTTGGAAAATGATATTATTTTCACTAAAGTAACACAAACATTTTGAAAGGTAAACATATATACATTGGATGTCACTATTGTTGGGGTATACTTTGCCCTGCATGTCCTCCTTCGCCCTCTGACACAGCTGACGAACCGTGAGCAGCCGTTATCTCCCTTAAGGAGGGGCTGCCCTAGCAAGTTGTTGATGTTGCCAGTTTGTGACCGGGCTACTCTCGGTCAGAGATAGTTATTGTTGTGGGACACCTGGAACACATCCTTCTCGGGGTGCAGATGACCCCGAGACATGAGCGACTACAGGAGGGGTCTTCAGAATTGATTGTGGCATCTCAACCGTGTGGTCAGACCGTGGCCCGCGACATGTCTTGTGAATTCTCCGGCCGAAGCTCCTAATAAACCGTCAGTGTTTGCCATCAAAGCTCCAGCTCTCCTCGTGTCTCTCTGAGTCCTGACACCATCAAAGCTCCAGCTCTCCATCGTGTCTCTCTGAGTCCTGACTCCATCAAAGCTCCAGCTCTCCATCGTGTCTCTCTGAGTCCTGACTCCATCAAAGCTCCAGCTCTCCATCGTGTCTCTCTGAGTCCTGACTCCATCAAAGCTCCAGCTCTCCATCGTGTCTCTCTGAGTCCTGACTCCATCAAAGCTCCAGCTCTCCATCGTGTCTCTCTGAGTCCTGACTCCATCAAAGCTCCAGCTCTCCATCGTGTCTCTCTGAGTCCTGACTCCATCAAAGCTCCAGCTCTCCATCGTGTCTCTCTGAGTCCTGACTCCATCAAAGCTCCAGCTCTCCTCGTGTCTCTCTGAGTCCTGACTGCATCAAAGCTCCAGCTCTCCTCGTGTCTCTCTCTGAGTCCTGACTCCCTCAAAGCTCCAGCTCTCTGTGTCTCTCTGAGTCCTGACTCCATCAAAGCTCCAGCTCTCCTCGTGTCTCTCTGAGTCCTGACTGCATCAAAGCTCCAGCTCTCCTCGTGTCTCTCTCTGAGTCCTGACTCCCTCAAAGCTCCAGCTCTCTGTGTCTCTCTGAGTCCTGACTCCATCAAAGCTCCAGCTCTCCTTGTGTCTCTCTCTGAGTCCTGACTCCATCAAAGCTCCAGCTCTCCTCGTGTCTCTCTGAGTCCTGACTCCATCAAAGCTCCAGCTCTCCTCGTGTCTCTCTCTGAGTCCTGACTCCATCAAAGCTCCAGCTCTCCATCGTGTCTCTCTGAGTCCTGACTCCATCAAAGCTCCAGCTCTCCATCGTGTCTCTCTGAGTCCTGACTCCATCAAAGCTCCAGCTCTCCTCGTGTCTCTCTGAGTCCTGACTCCATCAAAGCTCCAGCTCTCCGTGTCTCTCTGAGTCCTGAGTCCATCAAAGCTCCAGCTCTCCTCGTGTGTCTCTGAGTCCTGACTCCATCAAAGCTCCAGCTCTCCATCGTGTCTCTCTCTGAGTCCTGACTCCATCAAAGCTCCAGCTCTCCTCGTGTGTCTCTGAGTCCTGACTCCATCAAAGCTCCAGCTCTCCGTGTCTCTCTGAGTCCTGACTCCATCAAAGCTCCAGCTCTCTGTGTCTCTCTGAGTCCTGACTCCATCAAAGCTCCAGCTCTCTGTGTCTCTCTGAGTCCTGACTCCATCAAAGCTCCAGCTCTCCATCGTGTCTCTCTGAGTCCTGACTCCATCAAAGCTCCAGCTCTCCATCGTGTCTCTCTGAGTCCTGACTCCATCAAAGCTCCAGCTCTCCGTGTCTCTCTGAGTCCTGACTCCATCAAAGCTCCAGCTCTCCGTGTCTCTCTGAGTCCTGACTCCATCAAAGCTCCAGCTCTCTGTGTCTCTCTGAGTCCTGACTCCATCAAAGCTCCAGCTCTCCATCGTGTCTCTCTGAGTCCTGACTCCATCAAAGCTCCAGCTCTCCGTGTCTCTCTGAGTCCTGACTCCATCAAAGCTCCAGCTCTCCGTGTCTCTCTGAGTCCTGACTCCAAGTGCTTCAGAAGTTTCCCCCACAACTATGTTAATGCAAACGTTTGATTGAGGTAGCATGAACCTATGAATAAATAGCAGGTGTATCCATAGGCGTGTTCCCCTCATTCCTCACATACTGCTGCTGCTGTATCTTAAACTAGATGGAGATGGATGGACTTTTATTAATCCCTCGTGGGGAAATGGTTTCTCTGCATTTGACCCATCCTAGTGTTAGGAGCAGTGGGCTGCCATTTTGAACGCCGCCCGGGGAGCAGTGTGGGGAACGGTGCCTTGCTCAGGGACACCTCGGTAGCACTTGGTCTTTCCGGGACTTGAACTGGTGACCTTCCAGTTGCCAAGTCGACTTCACCACCACCCCCCCCACAAAACTATACTTTTGATATCGTATTTTATTCATTAGTTCATATTTATTTAGTTTAAGCTTGTGATTTGAATCTGTAAAATAACTAGTAACTAATTTTGTCAATACATGCAGGGAGTAAAAGCGCTATATTGGCTTCCAAATTGTAGTGCGGTAGAAGTATTGTGTAGCATTACATTAAAATACTCAAGTTAAGTACAAGTACCCCCAATATCGCACTTAAGTACAGTACTTGAGTAAATGTACCGCCTTACATTACACCACATGGTTCTGGGGGCACCGTATTTATTAAGTCGAACTGACAGAAAATGTAGGGACATAATTTTGTTTTTCTTTACGGCTGCCCAAAAATTCCTTCATCAGTCCTCCTGAGGTGCTGAACAAACACTCTGAGTGAAGAGCATGACTGGATGTGTGACCGCAGCATTTTCAGATTAATCCCAGCTGGCCAGATGTCATTCTGAAACGCTTCTGAATGTCTGCTTTAAGTCTTCGTGTTCGCAGTTTCCTAAGGTCAAGTCTGAGGTCTTTGCTAGTAGCTAACCCTTCCCATCATGCTCCTCTGTGTGTGTGTGTGTGTGTGTGTGTGTGTGTGTGTGTGTGTGTGTGTGTGTGTGTGTGTGTGTGTGTGTGTGTGTGTGTGTGTGTGTGTGTGTGTGTGTGTGTGTGTGTGTGTGTGTGAGAATGTAGCAGCCTCTGCCTCCGTATGAATGTGTGTGACTCTGTGATTATAACAGACTGTGTTTGACTTGTGTTGACCTTCGGGGTGATGGACTTGTGTTTATAATGGTTCTGTGGATGTTGCAAGGAGGACACAGGAGGAGGGAAAACGTTGCCACATGCTCCACACACACACACACACACACACACACACACACACACACACACACACACACGAGATGTGGTGTTCTGTCTGATGTGGATGTTGTCCTCTGCTCATGTCCCATTAAGGTTAACAGGGACCTCTGCTATTGGCTCCATGAGTCATGAGTGCACAGATTGTTTCTGACCACACATGCTGGTGTGTTAATGGCTCTGCAGACACACACACACACACACACACACACAGGGTGGTTTAAACAGAGCGCTGTGTGTCTGCTGTCTGTGTTTATGTTGGAGAATATCTGCCATTAGTCGCTAACATATAACTGGCCAACATTATGATGTGACATACAACGAGCTGGCAATGTGTCAAAAAGGAAACTGTTTTTGTTAATATAGATTTATTATTAAACATGATTTATTTATTACCTATTATTATAATCAGAATCAGGTTTATTGCAAAGTAGGTTTACACAAACAAGGAATTAGCTTGGTGTATAATGGTGCACTGTAAAAGGAATTGGGTTGTAAAAAATTTCCTTTTTTAACAAAAATAATTTACAAGAAATATGAGACATGTATATACAGTATAAATATACTTATACTGGATATACATGTCTTATCTATATATATATATATATATATATATATATATATATAAAGCACAATATAATTACAAATGACTCGTGTGCAGTATATCAGAATTTAAGATGCACAAGCACTCTTTAAAGAATTTCTATTGTGTAGAATATACAAAGTACTGTGCAAGGTGTACAGTATGGAGTATGAAGAGTATGATGTGTATATGGAGGGCTAAGGAGTCTGAAAAAGCCATAAAAGGAAAGTTTAAAAGAACCACAGCAGCGAGGAGTCTGCAGAGGACTGAGGAGGAGAGCTAACATGCTGCCTGAAAAAACTAACTAAGATCTCTAACCTCGGAACCTTTCTGTTTCAGCTCCTCATGGATACTTCCTGGAGTTTCAGGAGCCGGTGAACAACATCACGCACTTCCAGGGCCAGACGGCCACGCTGCACTGCAGGGTGACGGGGAACCCCCGGCCCTCCATCCGCTGGCTGAAGAACGACGCCCCGGTGGTGCAGGAGCAGGGCCGCATCACCATCCGGAAGATCGAGGCCGGGTCCAAGCTGCGGATCCAAGACCTGGACACCACGGACACCGGGTACTACCAGTGTGTGGCCTCCAACTCTCTGAAGGTCATCTCTGCCACCGGGGTGCTGTACGTCAAACTGGGTGAGCTCACATTTCAATTTACACTTTGAATTATTTGTATTATTGAAGTGAAACTGTCCTTTTCATCGGCAGCGCGTCATCGGAGATTGCATTTTTCTTAGATTTCTTAAGTAACCAAGAAGCCATGGTGTTTTATTTTCCATTTGGTTAGATTAAATATACTTTATTAAACCCACATTTGGAGATAGTTGGTGGCATCAGGAAGTCATAAAGCTAAAAAAGGATTGCACTCAGTCTTCTTCTCTCCATTTGAATAAAAAAATGGTATGATAAAACTACTTTATACGCGTATATAATGCATATATTATCTTATGTTTACAAATGTGTTATTAGTATTATAATGGTTTAAGTATTCTTTAAACATTTTCTATATTTTTTATTTCTATGTATGTTTATGTCGATTTAAAAAAAATCTATTTTCATCTTATTTTTAAATGTTTAAACTTGTGTAATGCCTGTAAACGTACAATTGGGTGTGAATAAACTACATCTAATTATCTCTTATGAAATTAAAATAGTTCTCTCTTCATGATGAATAAGGCGAATGTTTAATGTTTCATTTTTATTTTGGACCAACAGGACAGATGCCCACACCTGGCCCAGATGAAACGTAAGTGAACCTGCTGTACATTTTGATCAGAGTGTGAGAGAGAGAGTCGTACAGCAACAGAAGGAAAATCCCAACCAAATTAGAACCACAGAGAAGATTTGAAGCAACAAGTATTCAGACCTTGTGATGTGTGAAGGGTTTGTAAAACAGAGAACAGCGTATATGGTAAACAAGAACATCAAACAAGGAGCAAAGGATATAGCGGATACACATCAGGGCATCTTCATACAAAGTTTTATGAAAAGGTACTTCAACAAGTCCCATTACATGTTTCAAAAGTAAATACATCTGCATGTTTTTTAAATCAAATGAATACACAATAAAAGACAAATAAGCATACACATGAAATCGCAAAATCATATAAAGGCTGCTGTGGCGTTCTCGAGAAATTATAAAAAGCTTCTCCAAATCCTGTCAAAGGTAGAATATTTACCCTTAAAGCATTTTCTATTAAAGGTCCCACGTCATGGCCATTTCCACTTATCATAATTCCATTGTTGAGGTCTACTAGAACAGATTTACATTGTTCAATGTTCCAAACTCACATTGGTTTCTCAAACAGCATCTCTGTATAGCATGTGTATTCACTCTCTGTCCTAAACGGCTTCTGCCCCCCCCTCTCCCTGTGAGCCCAGTGGCCGTCGAGACGCAGCGAGACACAGCGAAACCCAGCCCGAAACACACACCCACAGCCTGGCTGGGAGTTTGTGTGTGTGCCCAGGCTGAGTTCCGCGATGTCTCGCTGTCTCGCCGACCCCACACCAGCGAGCCAGCTCACAGTGTCCCGCTCCTCGCAGCAGCGAGCCTCGCAACGTCCCGCTGAGTGTGTGTGTGTGTGTGTGTGAGAGGAAGTCCGCGGATTGGTCCAAACGCAACGGCTCCACGGACGTAACGTCGCTATACCCGCAATACGTCGCTATACCCAAGAAGTAAACAATGGGAAAAGAGAAATCTCTAACGAGGCGTTCTGGGGCAGCACAGACAGGTATTTTCTGTGTTAGAGTTTTACTCACTGCAGGGTGCACTTTGAGGGTTTGTGACTCTGCAGACCGTTTACATGCAGAAAAACCTTCATAACACACAAGGGGACGGGTGATAACCAGAAAAGCATGACATGGGACCTTTAAGCATAAAGATAGTTACATTGACTTTTAACTTGTTCTTTACAGCAGGACATCTTCCCCTCAAACCACTCCTGCAGCATAACCCCTGTCTTTACTGTCCATCTCATATTTTTGCCAGTACGGACACACAATAATATGAATATGTCTGGTGCAGGGTAATGTCAGTTAAAGCTGTTTCATAGGATCCAGTGGGGACAGATGAATTTACCTCCATGTCTCTTCAGGCTGATGTGCAGACAGTGGTTATTTCCCCAAACATCCGTACAGGAGTGAAGCTAAAGCTGTTCATGCCATCTTCGAGAATATTCTGATTCACTGCTGTGATAAAGAACTCTTTGGGGAATTCACTGTAGCATACACACAGATGGAAAAGGACGCATACATAAAGAATGAGGGAAACATCCGATATTAATATATTTGTGTAGCTGTCTAATCTGGAAGCCTTGCAATCAATCTCGTAGCTTCTTTGCTCAAAGTTGGCAATCGTTCCATTAAAACAGGTTTAATTGACTCATATTTTATTTATAACTTGGCTTATCAAGATGATGGACCTGTTCGGGGTTTTACTCCAAAAACAAAGAGAGGACTCTTTAAAGTAGAGACACTACATACTGATATACACCTGGACATCAGCAGGAGAGGACTCTTTAAAGTAGAGACACTACATACTGATATACACCTGAACATCAACAGGAGAGGACTCTTTAAAGTAGAGACACTACATACTGATATACACCTGAACATCAGCAGGAGAGGACTCTTTAAAGTAGAGACACTACATACTGATATACACCTGAACATCAGCAGGAGAGGACTCTTTAAAGTAGAGACACTACATACTGATATACACCTGAACATCAGCAGGAGAGGACTCTTTAAAGTAGAGACACTACATACTGATATACACCTGAACATCAGCAGGAGAGGACTCTTTAAAGTAGAGACACTACATACTGATATACACCTGAACATCAGCAGGAGAGGACTCTTTAAAGTAGAGACACTACATACTGATATACACCTGAACACCAGCAGGAGAGGACTCTTTAAAGTAGAGACACTACATACTGATATACACCTGAACACCAGCAGGAGAGGACTCTTTAAAGTAGAGACACTACATACTGATATACACCTGAACATCAGCAGGAGAGGACTCTTTAAAGTAGAGACACTACATACTGATATACACCTGAACATCAGCAGGAGAGGACTCTTTAAAGTAGAGACACTACATACTGATATACACCTGAAGATCAGCATATGATCCTTTAAGTCTGGAAATAATAAAGTGTGGTATTTGTTTTAGATTATGTCTGAGTCTTAGAATGATCCTGTTGTAGGATTGAGGCTTATTCCAAAGTAACCAAGCTAACAGCCCTGAAGCTACGTAGACTAGCTAAAGGTTTGTAGTGGTGAGGATGGATTTGAAGGTTGGTATTTAGGAAATGACTGTAGTTAATAAATATTTGTGTGGCACTTAGAGGAGCAGATGCAGGTGTCTGTGGTGAGAGGCGTTTCCTGGGCGTGCTCTGACATGTCAGCTGACTCTCATACCTGCTCTGCTGGATTAGTAATGGTGCAGATATCGTGCTATGTAGTGATGGGAATTACGGCTCTTTGAAGCGAGCCGGATCTTATGGCTTCGTTCCTTTCCGAGAGCCATTTAAGTGGCGGCAGAGTACGCTTGGGGAACAAAATCAAGCTTTTTCACTGTTCACATATAGGCGAGTAGATTTATGGCAGGCGGTGAACCAACGATAAAAAGATCGGGTCTCACCAAGTACGACTCGGTTCCCTTCGTTCGTACCAAAGAGCCGTTCAAAAGAATCGGATCGCTCAAGAATAAAACATCACAAATACCTCATTCACACCAACGCAACTCCGGTTCAAGCTCCGGCTCGTTTGCGTGCCTGCTTCATAAAGCCAAACCACGCGGAAACCCCTCACAGCTGACACCGACAACAACATCAATGGCCGATTGTGCTCCAGCTTCCTCTGTACCTCTTCGGAAGACCAGGTTCCCAGTAGGTAGCTGGTCTCTTCAGTGGACCCCTGCTGCTTGATAAGTTTCTCCATCGTTGTGTACAAGCTGGATAAAACGCGGGCTCAGGAGTTGATCCCGCCTCCGCCTTGACGTTAGCGTGACGTATGCGGTGCTTTTGCTCCAGCCGGACAATTTTTTGGTGCTTGAAACGAACCGGATTCCGAGGCTGCTCCGCTGCGGTGTGAAGAGGAAAACCCGGTGCTTTTCAAGCTCCAGCTCCGAACTGTGAATGAGGTATATGTGTCACGGATTGATGAAACCAAACCACGAGGGCAGGCGGCCTTGTGTCTGTCTTGTGGGTTTGACTGTGGCTCGGGACAGATTCCTGCCGCAGCAGTCAGACTCTCGCCGGTGGTTTGGACGGCTCTGAACTGGAAGGAATGTGGATTCATGTCTCTGTCAGACCAAGTGTTCCTGAAGGCCTCTTCCAGGGAGCTTATCTCATCAGTGAGCAATGTGACTCAATGAATGTGCTTTTATATATGTAGCGCTGAGGAAGGGGGACATATTCATCAGAATCAGAATACCTTAGTCCCACACAGGGGAAATGTACATTGTTACAGCAGAAAAAGAGTCAGCCTAATGTTACATTTTATTAAAACTATTTTTCCTTTTGTATTCACTTTTACTTGCACTATATTTTTCTGTTTTTCTGTATTATTGTGTTGCACTGTTGGAGAAGCCTGTGACCTAAGATTTACATCGACATAACTACTCTGTAGCTATGTTCGTATGACAAATAAAGGACCTTGAACCTTGACCTAGAAGCATGCATAAAAAAGTAGTAAAAATAAAAAGTTACATAATTTACAAAACACACATCCTGTAACAGCTCATTGTGGGGAGGGTGCAACGCCTTGTTGTTATTTTATAATGTATATGTAAAGTTGATCAGAGAAGTCAAATTGACAGTATTGGTTTTACTTTTAAGTCACATTTGCTTCCATACATTGCAGTGTGTCATACTGTGTGTAATGCAAATAAGAAGTACCCTAATTAGGGTTTAAGTTGCCTATGGTGTTGAGTTAATTTAGGCCTTGTTACTGATTCACCAGCACTTATATGGTATGATCTCACTGTGGATATATCCCTTTCCTTGTTGTTCATGTGCATGTATTGTAAGTCGCTTTGGATAAAAGCCTCCGCTAAATGATATGTAATGTAATGTCAAATAGTTGATTCATATTCTGCAAAATGTCAGAAAATTCTGAATAGTTTAACTTTCCCGAACCATTGTGACATCTTCAAGCGCCTTGTTCTGTCCGACCAAAAGTCCAAACATATTTTGTTGACTTTCATATATGATACAAGGAGGCTGTGGCGCAGTGGATAGAGCTTTGGTGTTGGGATCAGGGAGTCACAGGTTCAAACCCCACTGCAGTCAGCATGTTGTTGTGTCCCTGGGCAAGACACTTCACCCCAAATTGCTCCTGTGGGGATTGTCCACAGTATTGAGTGTGTAAGTCGCTTTGGATAAAAGCGTCTAACAAGTGACATGTAATGTAATACAGAGGAGTAAGAAATCCCCTCATTTGAGAAGCTGAAACCAGCAAATCCTCGGTACTTATTGATCAGCGAAACAGTTGTTAAAATATGATTAAACCTTACATTTCTTCTTTTTGTGTAACAACCGAGGACTAATGGTTTAACATTCGATCTCTAACTGTGTATGGTAGTAACATGAGGTACATGTCCTTTGTCACAGCAGCACTCTGAAGTCTCAGTAACTGTAAATTGAACAGGTACAGGCAGACGTGCACCCAACAGCATGAAATTGTAACAGGCTTAATGTTCAGGAGTTTTAGTTTACTGAGTCAGTACATGCAGGAACTGTGTGTGTGTGTGTGTGTGTGTGTGTGTGTGTGTGTGTGTGTGTGTGTGTGTGTGTGTGTGTGTGTGTGTGTGTGTGTGTGTGTGTGTGTGTGTGTGTGTGTGTGTGTGTGTGTGTGTGTGTGTGTGTGTGTGTGTGTGTGAGCATGTAGCAGCCTCTGCCTCCATATGAATGTGTGTGTGTGAGCATGTAGCAGCCTCTGCCTCCATATGAATGTGTGTGAATGTGTGTGTGTGAGCATGTAGCAGCCTCTGCCTCCGTATGAATGTGTGTGTGTGAGCATGTAGCAGCCTCTGCCTCCATATGAATGTGTGTGAATGTGTGTGTGTGAGCATGTAGCAGCCTCTGCCTCCATATGAATGTGTGTGAATGTGTGTGTGTGAGCATGTAGCAGCCTCTGCCTCCGTATGAATGTGTGTGTGTGTGAGCATGTAGCAGCCTCTGCCTCCATATGAATGTGTGTGAATGTGTGTGTGTGAGCATGTAGCAGCCTCTGCCTCCGTATGAATGTGTGTGTGTGAGCATGTAGCAGCCTCTGCCTCCGTATGAATGTGTGCGAATGTGTGAAAGCAGACTTGTTACGTAAAGGCGCCTTGAGGGCTTGCAAAGACCAGGTACCATTTATCATAAAGCCATCACTGATTCTTTAGTAGGACTTCAGTAAAGTGAAACGTTGACACAGCACAGCTTTTAAAGAGTCACTTCCTGTACTGGGATCACAGTCTCAAGTTTGGCTGCACATGAAGTCATCCTGCAAGACGCTGCAGCGACCAAACATTATATTGCACATTAATCTGAATATGACTTCTGCTGTGGAGAATATGAACCTCTGTGCAGTGTTTTGGTGATGAAATGTCAAACGTATGGGACTGTTGCTCATGTAACTGAACACAGCTATGCAGCCCCTTGTGTTGTTTTAAGGCAGAGCTGAAATCTGACCAGCATGGTGACATTAGTGGGTGCAGACTGACTGGATTGAAGCAGGAACAGCAACACTAATCCACCTCAAAATGAATACGTCATGGGCACCTTCACACACACACACACACACACACACACACACACACACACACACACACACACACACACACACTAAGAACTGGACTCCCAATATTAATTGAAATGATAGTCCTTGACAGCAGTCTGTACTACTGTATTAACGTGTCACATGTTCTGAATTGACCAATCAGAATCGAGTATTCAACTAAGACATGTAATAGTAAGATTTAAATGACGCTACTGAGTTAAAATCAAAAGCACCCAAAGGTTCACTCTGTGTCAGCAGCGTCCAAGTTCAGATGTTGCTAATAATAAGAATAGGATTATCAGAACAAACCGTCAGGAAATCTTCCCATACTTAGCAGCTCGATTCAATTACCTGTAAATCTGATTGTAGGTCATCAAACGCTATAAAGCAGGGGTCGGCAACCCCTGGCACGCGTGCCAGCATTGGCACGCGGCACCGTAACCAGTGGCACACTAGGAATAAGTGGAATAAGTGTGCAAAATATTTAAATTGTATTTTCGGATCCTGAACGAGACCGCCGCCAGAGCGCGTCTCCCCGTTACCTGCAGAAGGAAGTCATGCACACAACGCAGCCCCGCTCTCTTTATCTCCAGGTGACTTTCTGCCGCTTTCCTCCGTGGTGCAGTGCTGATCATTTCACCACGGAGGAAAGCACTTCACTAATTGCAGTACCCATAAGGAGCTGTACAAATGCCGCAGTTTTTGCGTGGCTGTATATTTAGTTGAAAGCCCAGTGGCATCTGCTCATCTCTCATCGAAATAATATGCTACAAAGGGGCGGACTGGCCATCTGTGTGTTGAACTTTCCTGTCGGCTCCCAGACCGTAGTCGAAGAGGGCAGAAGCAACAAGCTTCAGGTTCAATAACCCACAGGTTCAATAACCCTCTTTAGCTTCAATGACTGGAGAGAGGCGAGCTCTTCTTGGGAGGCCGTTGCATTTATTTAGCTGTTCTTCTGTTTCACAAAATACATCACAGACCTCTGTTTTTCTGCTTCCTCGTTTCACTTCCAGAAACAAACATACACACGCTCCCTCACTGTCGCTCTACCATCCACAAACACGTATGAACAAGCCACACCCCTCTCTCTCTCTTAAAGGGACAGCGATCTCATCTCACTCTGCATGACCCTAATATCATAACGTGTGTTCTGGAGAATCACAGAACGGACGATCGTCCTTATTATTATGCTGTTTAAACCAATTATTTAAATGTGTTTAAATTCGGCATCATGTAAGTTGCGCTGACAGGTCCACACACTGCTCCCCCGCCCTCCTGCTGATAGTTGACGAGCGTCAAGCTCCTCAACCCCCCCCCCCCCCCCCCCCTTGATAATTCTCGATCGTTGGCACGCTGATAACAATTTTTTTTTTTTAAATGGCACTTCATATCAAAAAGGTTGCCGACCCCTGCTATAAAGACAGCGTGTTGTGTTCACAGAACAGGACAGAGCAGCATATCATTCTCCCATTAGCAGCTCTGAGTTTTAGACAGAGAGGGCAAAACTACACACATCCTTTACTCAAGTAGAAGTACAGATACTCGTGTTTAAAAATACTCTGGTGAAAGTAGAAGTACTGACTAAACTTCTTTACTCAAGTAAAAGTAAAGAGGCTTTGAAATGTACTTCAGTAAAAGTACCCATAACTAGCAGCTGTTTTAAAGAGTACCTGACCTCCCTTTATATTAATAGAACAATAATGTCATTGTTAGCTAATGAATGTTTCCATGCTGAACAACGGCAACATGACAACGTTTCCATTGGTCCCTCTTCTTTAGAGAAGACCAGGAAATGATGGATACACGGATCATGTTCAAATCAATAGGCACGCAATGACTCTAAAGAATAATGATCACGCATCAAACACACATTCAGACTAAAGGAACCAGCTGTTTGGAAAATGAGAGAAGTAGAAAGTACAGGTATTTGAGTTCAACATGTAAGAAGTAGAAAGTACAGGTATTTGTGTTCAACATGTAAGAAGTAGAAAGTACAGGTATTTGGGTTCAACATGTAAGAAGTAGAAAGTACAGGTATTTGAGTTCAACATGTAAGAAGTAGAAAGTACAGGTATTTGAGTTCAACATGAGAGAAGTAGAAAGTACAGGTATTTGAGTTCAAAATGTAAGAAGTAGAAAGTACAGGTATTTGGGTTCAAAATGTAAGAAGTAGAAAGTACAGGTATTTGAGTTCAAAATGTAAGAAGTAGAAAGTACAGGTATTTGAGTTCAAAATGTGAGAAGTAGAAAGTACAGGTATTTGAGTTCAAAATGTAAGAAGTAGAAAGTACAGGTATTTGGGTTCAACATGAGAGAAGTAGAAAGTACAGGTATTTGAGTTCAACATGTAAGAAGTAGAAAGTACAGGTATTTGAGTTCAAAATGTAAGAAGTAGAAAGTACAGGTATTTGTGTTCAACATGTAAGAAGTAGAAAGTACAGGTATTTGTGTTCAACATGTAAGAAGTAGAAAGTACAGGTATTTGTGTTAGAAGTAGTGGAGTACTGTACTGATACCAGAAACATGTACTTAAGTTCAGTAACGAAGTATTTGTACTCCACTAGTTCCCACCTCTGGTTTTAGAAAGCTAACTGTGAGCACAGCAATAGTTTTGGACCCAGTTGGTGTTCTGGATTAGGATTTTAAATCCGGCCCGGGAGGCTAATCCAAGCACAAACATGACATGAGCGTGACCTTAGCAAAGAGCCAAGTGTGAAAACAAGTTCAGATCAGCTGGTTTAACTAAGACAACTTCCTGCACAGCAGCTCCACATGTGGCATGAGGCCAGAGGGTCTCGTGATAACTCAATGTGATCAGGCATTGTCTTTCAATAAAACTTCATACATGCCAACCTTTCCAAATCCAAAAGAGGTAGGTTTACGCGCGGTAAATGTGCACGCCCAAATTAGGTAATCAGAAGAAATGGAACCCCAGTAACGACATGTATAAACCATGTATTTAACATGTATTGCATAATTTTATGCATTTTTCAGAAAAAGTGGTAGTTTGGTAAACAGTGACGTCAACGACATGTTTGGTCTGTAAAACCCTGCAGGACTCAAATGCCTCGTCTCTGTTCCCACTCATCCAAACTCATTTGGGAGTGATTACCCATCAGCCCCGGGGGTAACGCTGCCATTCCTCGCTACCCCCGGTCTGCACGTTGTTTCTCTTTCAGAAACACAGAGGACTGTTTGTGTGATGGGATCACAGACACACTGCAAACGGGGTCCGCTAAAAAGTCGAGTCCGGTATCTATGGAGTGTCATTTTTATTTGTTATAGTTTGGGAAGATTGAAAATCGGTAGGGAAAGTCAGCTAAGTCGGTAGGCGGTAGAAACACGTCAAAAGTGGTAGGGTTGGCCGGTATGAAATTTATAATCCAATATTGAGATGCGCAATCCCCTTCTTCTAAATTTAAGCTAACAAACGTGCACTCACTCAAAATCCTCAGGAAATTGAGCGTTCCTCTCTGTAATGCCCTCGAGGCTGGGATGTGTTTGGGGGTTTTCTCATATTGTAGTCATTTAATACAGCTCTACTTGTAATGACTTTTTAGTTGCTTATTATCCAAGAAGTATTTCATAGCCCTGGGTGTTTATTTTCATTATTTATCCTGACAATTAACTCTGTATGGTCTCCATCTACAGTGCCTATAATCAACACACAAATATTCATGTTATTTCTCTTATTTTGGCATTTTAAAGTTTAATGTAGTTAACTGCTTAAGGCCAGTCCGGATATTTTTTCATGATGTTTTACTACCACATCCAATGCTAGCGTTACCTTCGTGTCTGACCGCTTTTATTGTCACAAACGAGCTGAGGACCAAAATGCAGAACACGGGAAACCAGAGATAGTCGGTAACCAGCTTTATTAGAGGCAATAGGCTGGTAGGAGACAAAACGGCAGATAGTAGGCAAAGGGCTGGTCGGGGACAGGCGAGGGTTCCAGGAGAAAGCAGGACGGGAGTCGCAGGTACAGAACGGGTCAGGGAGCAGGCGAGGCAGGCTGGCCAGGGAAAGGCAGGGTCGAAACGGGGAGAGCAATCTGAAGGGTAATGCGGGAAAGACTGGCATGCTGCAAAGTACGATCTGGCACTGAGGTGAAAGTGAAGTGGGCCTAAATACTAATGGAGCTGATGGGTGTAACAGAGTGAGAGAGAGACAGGGTGTGACTACCAGGTGACTAAGGAATGTTAATGCAGAAAATAGGTGAGTGAGAAAGCAGACTGTGACATTTATAATAATATCAAACAACAACTTATGGCAGTAATTCACCAGTGCTCTTACGTTTTTAAATGGAGGATCGTGTTGTGGCTGCACACTAAAGCGTTATTGTAAGAGGACACTGGAAGAGTTTATGATGAGACTCAGATTCTGCAAATTGGCCAGAGAGCGACAGGAAGTCATTTTCTACCTGCCCCCATCAGACCTTACAATTCATCCACTGTGTGTTTCAGAAAGAGCCAACATTGATCCATTTGTGGACCAACTGTTAGTCTACCTGAGACAATTAGTGGATTCATATCCTCAGCTGACAAGTATCAATAAACTGGGACTGTTATTCAGGTTCAGTCGCTATACTTGTATTTCTCTTGTTTCCATCACATCGTTTTGTAATGATATCTATAATATGTCCTGGTCTTTTTCCTGATGGCAGGAGCTTAACGGTATTAACCATTGGGGTCAGGAGAAACTCTGTCTTTTCATATTGCCTTGAAATGTCCCACGGTACTTGTTTCTGTGACCTTCTCATCGTTCCTCTTGTGTATCCCAATATTTCCACACACACTCACGAGGTTCTGATTCAAATTGACACTTCACTTAGAACTGTCGCTTGTATTACTCAAGACTACCAAGCTAGCTCAAGCTAACAAGCTGGGCTAACTAATGGCGCATTTCCACTACAGCGCGGTTTAAGCGTGCCGTGCCCGGCCCGTTTTTGGTTGCGTTTCCACTCGGCGTAGTTCCGGCTAGCGGGTACTTTTTCATAGTTTTTCTGGCTCGACAAAATCGAGGTTCTTTCCGGGCCAACAACCAGGCTGAGTATGCTAAACTAGTGAGAGAATCGCTGGCAAGGGGGCTACAACTAAATTAACATATTTTACCGTGATTTAATTGTAATACACGTTTCAGAATGATGCCGAAGCTAACGTTGTATATGCTCCGACCGTCCACACTCACAACAACGGCCTACAGACATAAATAAACCAGCGACTGTATTCTCCATGACACAGACAGTCTGTGGTTTGTACTTGTTTAACTTGTGTCTAGTTTCTGAACAGATATGAGGAGCTGTGAGCTCTGAGGGCTAACAGCTAACGGCTAATGTTGGTTTTCTGTGGTTCGCATTGAAGATGACGTCACGGCTCCGCCTACACTGCGTTACTATAGTTACTGCCACAGCTACTAAACTGTTGTGGAAACGCAGCATAAAGTGAGCCTGGTCTACCAAGGCCTAGCCATACCGTACTAAGCCGAGCGAGGCCCTGCAGTGGAAATGCGCCATAAGTTGCTAGCTGGCTAACCTACTTCTTTGTGTCGCTCAAAGTGGCCATGCTCTTATTCATGCAAAACCTAAAGGCTTAATATAATTTATATGGTTAATTTATAAAGAAATAAACCCATTTAGAGTTGTCACGGAGAGGGAAACTAGCTATAGGTAGAATACTGTGTTTGCACCAGGCTTTAAACATGTTTATTTCTGCTGGAAAAGTTATTATTTGAGCCACCCCTAAACTTAGGTGACCAGATTTTCAAAATTAAAACCGGGGACATTTTGAGTTTTGCGGTCAAAATCTCATTAACATGTCCAATTGTCTTCACTGTTAAAGAAAAAAGGGGGACAATTCTGGTTTAATGTAATTCGAACATTTTAACTGTTGGACACAAACAGAAGGACGATAGCTCATATATGAGACTTCAAAGGTCTTTCATTTTGAAACTGTACATCAGATTGTCCAGATTCTATCTGAGTGATTAGATGGGGTGTCCTGCTATCACCCTGAAGTGAAATAAGTCTTTGATTGACTTCGAATGACTCTTTGATTATGGACAGTTTCCATTAAATAATAATCAAAATATAGATGGACAATAGATCTAAATTAAAGATTTTAAACAGCATACATTTTAAATTGTGCTTCAGAAAGTAATGTTATTTTAGGAGTGTTGTGAGATGGTGTCAACATCAATTGAAATTAGTCACCCAGTGGAAATGTCAGATATGTCTTCATAACTGTATCCTTACATTTTACATTCACTCAGTTATAATGTGGTAGTTATACATAGTTTGTTTTAAATGATTATTGATCACATTATATCGTACATATTTCTTAATTTAAGCTCCAGTATATATGAATATGTGTGGTGTGTTTTTTAGGTACCTGTATATTTGTTATTGACCGAGTAAACGCTTTTATTTTGAAGGCAGTTTTTACAGGCCTCTACCGTAATGCATAGGATATTCGCGCACCGCAATACAACGTGCGGGCTGGCTTGACCACAGTCCAGGGCCGGCCCTGACCAATTTGCTGCCCGAGGCGCTTTTTTCGGGCTAACCTTATCTGTAACCCCCTCCCCACCACTGTAGTTGTTTTCTAAACTGGCAACTTAGTGGACATTGAATAAGATGGACTATTCTTCCCAGAACACCTACTTTTACACTCTTATCTATTGGTGTTTCACTCATTTAACATTCTAGTCAGAGTCCCTTAATAAGTGTCCAGGAGTAAATTCAGAACTCTACTTTAAGCACTTCCTGGAAAGCTGCTTCCTTCATGGAAAGAATCACAGAGGTCTCTTTGTTAATGACTTTTCCATTACAAGTTGTTTTAAAGTCACCATAATGAGATGTGTGTGTGTGTGTGTGTGTGTGTGTGTGTGTGTGTGTGTGTGGTGCATGCGTGCGTGCGTGCATGTGGTGTGTGCGTGTGTGCGCAAAGGAGAGTAGAAGATTTGCAGACATGGCTGTTTCAAAACAGTTGAGTAGAAATAGGTTGTTAGCTGCTCCTCGATCACATCCCATAATGCTCCACAAAAGAAGGACTGAAGGGCAGTCTTTGCAAATATTATGACACGTTTAATAAATATTAGAGCTTACAGTACAGTACTGAGGAGTACTCATGATAACTATGGATAATACTAAGAACTAATAACTCCTATTGGTTGTGTAGTTTTTATTTTACACACTTTTGTATTTAACTTTTTGGGCACTTTAAACCGGTCAATCTGTCCATTTGGTTGGCAAACTATTATAGAGTGACATCAATGTCTTCAATTTTCTTAAATGCAACTTCCTGTTACTCATCAGCAGAAATACACTAATACCAATTTGCCTACAAGCTCAAATTAGCCAATTAATTAACTTCTGCGTAACACATCATGTGATAGCTAACATCTGGCCTTTTATTACAAATACAAGAACTCCTATTGTCGTTTTTATTTCTTACACTTTCATAGTTACATATCATGTGATAGCTATAATAGTTATAGGTGTCTACTGTTAGCATGCTTCACTTTTTAACTATGCCTAAATCAGACATCTATTTTAATTCCAGGCTTCCTGACAAAGGTTTCTGCCAGCCGTACCGAGGCATTGCCTGCGCTCGCTTCATTGGAAACCAGAGCATCTATGTGGAGTCTCTTCAGATGCAGGGGGAGAGTGAAAACCGCATCACAGGTACAAAGAAAGAGGTTCCAGTGGGGCTGGTTAAGTGAAGTGATCTTGATTGGTCTCTTCTACATCAACATGTGTCCCCTCTTCTTCACGTCTCTTCTACATCAACATGTGTCCCCTCTTCTTCACGTCTCTTCTACATCAACATGTGTCCCCTCTTCTTCACGTCTCTTCTACATCAACATGTGTCCCCTCTTCTTCATGTCTCTTCTACATCAACATGTGTCCCCTCTTCCTCATGTCTCTTCTACATCAACACGTGTCCCCTCTTCTTCATGTCTCCTCTACATCAACATGTGTTCCCTCTTCTTCATGTTTCTTCTACATCAACATGTGTCCCCTCTTCCTCATGTCTCTTCTACATCAACACGTGTCCCCTCTTCTTCATGTCTCCTCTACATCAACATGTGTTCCCTCTTCTTCATGTCTCTTCTACATCAACATGTGTCCCCTCTTCCTCATGTCTCTTCTACATCAACACGTGTCCCCTCTTCTTCATGTCTCCTCTACATCAACATGTGTTCCCTCTTCTTCATGTCTCTTCTACATCAACATGTGTCCCCTCTTCTTCATGTCTCTTCTTCATCAACATGTGTCCCCTCTTCTTCACGTCTCTTCTACATCAACATGTGTCCCCTCTTCTTCATGTCTCTTCTACATCAACATGTGTCCCCTCTTCTTCATGTCTCTTCTACATCAACATGTGTCCCCTCTGTGGAAAGAGACTCTGAAAGTTTCAGGAACAAAGATTTTCTCTCTTTTTGATCCATTTCTATAAAAACCTGTCTGAAAATGAGCTGATCAGATTTTGGCCACTTTATGATGTCATAATGGCTTGTGTAACCATTAGCCAATCAGCAACCAAGGTACCCCACACCTTGCACATCTTGCATTTCTGGTTGGATACTAACTGCATTTCATTGGCTTGTACCTGTACTTTGCACTATGACAATATAGTTGAATCTAATATGCCAACAATTCAGTGTATTTTTAACGTAACAATTATCAATACTAATGTAATAAAAAAGATTTTCCTTTCTCCTAGCTGCCTTCACTATGATTGGCACCTCCACGCACCTATCGGATCAGTGCTCCAAGTTGCCATCCCGTCCTTCTGTTTACTACGTGTTCCCGCTGTGTGACGAGGGGTCCCGGACCCCTCGCAGGCGGCAGCTCTGCAGGGATGAGTGCGAGGCACCTGGAGAACGACCTGTGCTACACGGAGTACACCATCGCCCGCTCCAACCCCATGATCCTGATGCAGATGGAGCTTCCCAACTGCCCCCTGCTGCCTCGAGCCGGCACCTCGGAGGCCGCCTCCTGTATGAGGATAGGAGTGCCTCAGGACAAACTGGGTCCATGTAGGTTGAGACTGCAGCATGCTCACACAGTACACATATGGATGTATGATACGTGTCGTGGCGTTTTAATCTAATTTAATATCCACTTTCCTCTATCGGGGGTTATGGGCTATGACGCGCTTCCAAACTAACTTTGCGGAAATCGTAGCGTTGGATCACATCAGATGTATTCTTTGATCCAGGCTGCATACAAAACATGAAGACAAACTTCCTCGCTTCTAAGTAACTAAAAGTTCTCCTTATCCAAAAGAACCTTTTTTTTTGTTGAATATATAAATATTATCATGAATGTGGATAAATACTGTATTTTAACAATATGATATTCTGTTTTTCACATTTGTTATTTTTTTAATCTGTTTGAAATGAAATGAAAAAAAGAACACGGTCAAAAGACTATACCGCTTCCCGTCTAATCACACCCTCAGCTGTCATGCCATATATAGACATGCACGTCATACCCGACAGCGCACAATTTGACAGCAAATAAGTGAGACTTAAATTAACATCTTTTAAACCGTAGTGTCACAAAGATAAATAATTAAGAGTTTACTATAAATCTTTATATTAATAAGACAAACAATCAAACCATAATGATGAAAGGAAAATGGCTCTAACAATACGATAATACTTTAATGATCAAGTCTGACATTTGATTTGCATCACAGCAGCTCCATGTGGAACATCAACACGTATCAACACACAATACATTTAAAACAAACATTTAACATAACAGCAGGATCACTGAGAGGAAACATGCTAGTATGCAGTACCGTAGAAGAGACAAAATGCAACCGGAAACAACCAATTACAAGTGTGTGTGTGTTAACAAATAATGAATGGATAATGATATATATAACTATAAACACAGGCTTCCTACAATACTCTTAATACTCCCTGTCCGCTCCCCAGATAACCCCACAGACCACAGCTGCTATAACGGCAGTGGAGACGAGTACAGAGGCACGGTCAGCGTCACGAAGTCGGGTCATCACTGCCAGCCGTGGAGCGCTCAGTACCCTCACAGCCACCACCTCTCCCAGGAGCACCCTGAACTCTGGGGGAGTCACAACTTCTGCCGTAACCCGGGGGGGGGCATGCAGGCGCCCTGGTGCTTCACCCTGGACCCCCAGGTCAGGGTGGACCTGTGCGACATCGAGCCCTGCAGTAAGTACTGCGATGCATGAAATAAGATAAAGATAAGATGGACCTCTATTGATCTCCATAGGGAAAAGTTTGACACAGATAATGAAATCAAATAAGAAAAAATATGTAATATACTAATAGTTACTTAACATTATCAGGTTTGTTTTAAATTAAGGAACGTTTTGATGAAGAATACTGTCCTACTAAAGGACAAAATCAGTGAAAATGATCTTGATTGGTTCAGTGTTGACATACCAGCTAGTCTTTGTTCAGTAGGCCACATGTGTGCCTCTCTCGTTTAAGTGTCCCATGGCAACAATTCAGTGTATTGTTGCCATGGGATAGAAAGCCAAGTTTCAGAGATTAAGCTCTTATTTACATGTATTAACTTTTAACGTGTTGGTCTCATGTCTAAATGAGCACCTGAGTTACTTTTACAGTAAACATTTCTGACCAATGAGAGTAGACTGTAGATGTCCCTCGGGTACAGGCACACCAAGTGTCTATCATACAGGCATCACTGAAGTAGTGAAAATCATAAGGAAATAAAACAGAAGATGAACTAAAAACCAAACTGCCGCTGAGGCACCAATCTGACGCAGGGGAAATAATCCAAGTTCAGCCAAGAATACCCTTTCTGTAAATGTATTTCCATGATCCAACAATCCAACATAGTGTATAAAGAACATGGAACGATTCCCTTTTCTTGTCCTGCAGCCTTACCTATAGTAACGCAGGTGCCAACAACTACATTCAAAATAAAAGCATAAACAATTACTTCTAATCAGCAAGAAAATAAATGTGACCATTGCATAACATAATTTAAAATATAGCTCCAACAATCACAAATCAGAGAACCCTCTATTCCCTGTCTTTCTGCAGATTCTCCGGAGAGCCCCAGGAAGGAGATCTTGTTTATTCTCATCCCTGCCATCGCCATCCCATTGGTCATCGCTTGCCTCTTCTTTCTGGTTTGTTTGTGTCGCAATAAACAAAAGGAATCAACGGACACTCTCCTCCGTGGCCAGCTGAGCGGATCACCGAGTCCCGACATGGAGCTTTCCCAGCTCGCTCAGCAGAAACACCAGGTAACACACGGCAGATGATCATGGGGGGAACCTCATGTGTTCTTTCTGATGTACGGATGTTCTCAGTTCTCACGTGAGCACTGTGCAATGTTTGGATGTCTGATAACGTCATTTTTACCTTAAAGGTCTCCTATCATGCTAAATGCACTTCTTGATGTCTTTCATACATAAATGTGTCCCCGGTGTGTCTCTTCCTCCGTACCCACATCTCTAAAAACGGGGGACAACGGAGCTGATCCAGATTTGCTTACGGCATCAGAAACGTTGCTTCAGAAACAATGCCCGACTGTTTTGGAAGTAATATGGTCTTTGTTTACATTAGCATCGCTAACACTCAGAGCTAACCTGTACTGGAGAGAGTATGTGTAAAAAAGAAGGTATTGTTTGGTATTTTGAGCAAAACACTTCATAGACATGTTTTTCATACATTTGAATATATCTGAGACCTATAATATATGCCTAAAAATAGCATGATAGGAGATCTTTAAGAAGCACCGGTCTGTAATGATAAAAAGTGACTTCTCGACACCTGACTATCAAACTGTTGAACATTAGATGTTATTGTTTGCCGCACATTTTGATGACATGTCGTTTCTTTATTGCTTTGTGGTTTCAGGCCAAGCTGCGGGAGATCAACATGTCGGCAGTGCGCTTCACGGAGGAGCTGGGCGAGGATCGGTTCGGGAAGGTTTACAAAGGTCACATGTATGGCACCGTCCCTGGAGAGCAGACCCAGTGGTGGCCGTCAAAACGCTGAAGGACAAGGTGGATGCCACTCTCTGTGAGGAGTTTCGCCACGAAGCCATGATCCGCTTCCACATACAGCACCAGAATGTGGTTTGTTTGCTGGGCGTTGTCACCAAAGAGCAGCCGATGAACATGGTGTTCACATATTCAGGGCTTGGAGACCTGCATGAGTATCTGGTGGTCCGCTCGCCCAACTCAGACGTGGGCAGCTCAGACGACGACAGGACAGTGAAGTCCACGCTGGAGCAGGCAGACTTCCTGCACATCATCACCCAGGTTGCTGCAGGAATGGAGTATCTTTCCAGTCAGCAGATAGTCCATAAAGACCTGGCTGCAAGAAACATTCTGGTCTTTGACAAACTGAGCGTCAAGATCCTGGATCTGGGTCTAATCAGAGACGTCTACTCTGCTGATTACTACAACCTCATGGGGACAAACCCCTTCCCCATTCGTTGGATGGCCCCAGAAGCTATTATGTACGGAAAGTTGTCCACCGACTCGGACATCTGGTCTTACGGTGTCCTGCTGTGGGAGACGTTCAGTTATGGTCTGCAGCCGCACTGTGGCTACTCCTCCAACCAGGATGTGATCGAGATGGTGCGCAGCCACCAGCTCCTGCCCTGTCCGGATGACTGCCCGTCCTGGATCTACACCCTGATGCTGGAGTGTTGGAGTGAATTCCCAGCGAGAAGGCCTCGCTTCAAGGACATCCACACACGTCTGCGCTCCTGGGAAAACCTCTCCAACTATAACAGCTCTGCTCAGACTTCTGGCACCAGCAACACAACGCAGACCAGCTCTCTGAGCACCAGCCCTGTGAGCAACATCAGCATGAGCACAGCGAACGCATCGCGCTACACCAGCCCTAAGAAGAGCATGCCTTTCCACCAGCCACATTTCATGCCCATGAAGGGTCCAATGCATCGGCCAATGGTTCCCCAGCAGCTCTACATCCCTGTCAATGGATATCACCCCATGCCAGCTTACCCATACATGCAGAACTTTTACCCCATGCAGATGCCAATGCCCATTCCCCACCAGCAGATGCACCACCAGCCACAGATGGTGAGCAAACCTGGGTCTCACCACAGTGGCAGTGGATCCACGTCCACAGGATATGTCACCACTGCACCCTCCAACACCTCCGTCACAGAGAGAGCGGCTCTGCTGAACGAGGACTCCAAGACCAACGACGAGGACTTGGCCAACATGGCGCCCCAGGAAGAGTTGGACCAAAACAAGGACTCGTTAGTGCCTGAAACCGAGCTGCTGGGCGACAGTGACCCCACACAGACTGACGAACTGGTGATACACTTGTCAGACACATAAGCGTGGAGCTCTCTGAAGAAGAGAAGAGCGGAAATATCCTGTGAGCTCTGCTTGCCAAATATTCAATAAGCAGCATGAAGTGAAGTGAGCAGTTTGGCAGTGACTGAATGTTTTTTATACATTTCTTGACAGTACTGATGCGTTTGTGTGTGTCAGGTTTGCACCCGTCAAACTAACGTGTCAACAACGAAGCAAAATCATACAATCTTTTTCTATATTGTTGATATTCAGAGGAATTTATGTACTTGCCGTTGCTGTGCAACACAGAACATTTTCTTACTCACAACTACTTCACGGGCGCCTTGATCTTTGCCTTATCTGATGCACATGTTGCTGCGTGTTTCACTCACCAGAAAGGCCATTCACTGAGAGGCCGTGAGGGCAAACTAATGCTACAACACCCCCCCTCCCACCTCAGATAGCACACTCCTCTATCAAGCATCTATCCCTACAAGAAGGAACAGGAAGTGAGATGATTAATCCCACACACTTTCAATACCAGTTGTGTTTACTGGAAACCAGAGGTGATGTAGTGGTGACTAAAGGACCATTTTTTAGGTTATTATTCTATGTTTTTTGGGATCATAGTAAACTGAATGTATAATTAATAGACATGCTAGCGGAGAAAACTATCTTTGGGTAACCTTGGTCATAGTTATACTCACTGGGATGTATTAAGGAATTGACCTCCATCAAACAAAACAATGAATAAGAAAGTTCCCTCATGACTCCTTTCCCACAGGCTTGATTCTTTTAACTTTGATAACCAAACAAATTGTACAGATTTGTAATTTATGTACTTTTGGTTTTGGACATTTTATTTGTTTATAATTGTTCTACTATGCCTGGTGTTCGTATTTCGTCCTTTTCACTACATGTTTGCTTTGTAGTTCTTTGCTTACCATATAATGTGTACATCCATGAATGGGGTATCCAATAAAGTCTCATACATCAAACTGTGTATTTCCAGGAAGTAGTGTTACTAAATGATCCTTTGTCACAATGTCCAGAGAGTCTGACATATGGTGCACTGAGCAGTGAAGTTACATTAAGCCAACAGATATACTTTGTAGTGAAGAAACACTTGTATTGCTAAAACTAATAAAAAAACCTTAAAGGGGACCTATCATGTAAAATGCACTTCTTGATGTCTTTTATAAATCAATGTGTCCCCGTGTGTCGGGGAACTCACGCAGCGTCAGAAAATAAAACCCTCTCTCTTTTCCTCCGTACCCAAATCTCTAAAAAACGGGGCTACAACGGAGCTGATCCAGATTTGAGTCCGATATGACGTAATATCTGAAATGTGGACCCACGGTCCAATCAGAAACGTTGCTATCAGAAACAATGCCCGACTGTTTTGCTCGTAATATGGTCGGTGTTCACATTAGCATCGCTAACAGTCAGAGCTAACCTGTACTGGAGAGCATGTGTGTGAAGAAGCAGGAAGTAAAAAGGAACTCACCTTGTGGTATAACCGGCAAGAGAGAAAGCCTTTGAGCTCCAGACTGTTTCAGATC
>CADEHL010001220.1:0-115997 GCA_902827135.1 Harpagifer antarcticus | reverse complement strand
TGGGAAGATATAAAATATTAGTTTCATGGAAGTCACACCGTCACATATAAGAGCATTAAGACATACAGTACATAGGCTAAAACAAAACATCTAAAGATATAACCTTGCACTTTCTCTCGTGAACATTTTCACTATTTTGTATATTTGTATAGATCAAAATTGAACTAAAAGAAATAAATGGTAGATTAATCCATATTGAAAATAGGTGTCAGCTGCTACACTAATTATAATAGTTAGATTTCTTAATTAAGATAATATATTACTTTATTGATCCCAATTTGAGAAATGTTTGTGTTGCAGCAGCATAAAAAGAAAATATAAGTTATTATATATACAAAAGTATGTGAGGGATGGAATATTAAATTGAATATAAATGTAAAATGTACATGTGATTTTACGTCCAAGAGAAGCTATGGAGCAGAGAGTTCTCTGCCAGCCAGAGGTGATTTGTTATTAGTTCAAGATGTCAAACTGATTTCCCTCACTACAATCTTTAGTTACATGGTGAAACGTTATGCTGCTTGGACTAATTAGACTTATCATATAAGCCCACAGGTTTTAATAGGATGTATTCATTATCTTTACTTATGTTGCGGTCTTTTCAGCAGCGCCATCTCTAAAACGGCGATACAGTCAGTACCCTCATTTACATTTCACCGTGACATGGAAAAAAATGTAACATCAGCTTACCTCATGGTACAAATCCAGACTCTCCTTTGGAAAACATTGGCCGGGGAAACGATAGAACGAGCACGTTTCATGCGAAGACCTGTGGCTGCAACCCGGAGCAAAGCAAAAAACCATTGCGTAGCTAACTAGTAGCGCTAGCTTTAGATAGCTTTAGCTAGCTTTAGCTAATGTTAGCTAACGAAACAACAGACGAGTAAACTTGGAAAACACTGGTAATTAATTATTCTATCATTTGTAAAACTACGATGTTAAAAAAAAAATACAGATTCTAATGGTCAGATATATAGATATACAGATAGAGATAGGCAGGTACTTGCTTTCAAGCAGAAACGGGGTAATGACGTACAACGGCCTCGACAATTTCTGTAGTCCTATTCAGCCACTCGGTAACAACCATTGTTTTTCAGACACGTAAACTCTTCAAAAATCACCAGTGGGGTCACTGCTGATGTATTTAATGTCGTAGAACAAAACGTGATTTATCTCTTAAATTTGTGTCAACCACAGACCTTATTTCGAGCTATTTTCCAAAACCCTATGGAGAAAATGCATTGCTTTTTTGACGAAGGAACCGAAAGTGCTAAAAATGCTAACTTACTTCCGGGTTTTAGGACGAGTCACTGCGGTTCTCTATCAAGCCCCCAGGAAGTGTCTGATGAGAATATTCGTGCTGGTCAAACGGCGGTACTACACTTCCTTTAGGTTGCTGGGCCCGGAAACACTTTTTCCCATTGATTTAGGCCCAATCCCAAACCACTCCCTCGACCCTACCCCTCCGTGATGGAGTGAACTCCGTCTGTAGCCACACTCGCAGCTCAACGAGGCTCCCTCCTGTCAGATGGAGGGAGTAAATACAGCAGCAAGCTTTGGGACGGCCTCCCCTCTCTCCCCTCTCTCCCCTCTCTCTCTCCCTCTCCGGCAGAAACAGGAAATGCCGTAACTGTATGTAACACCGGTTTCAAATCAGCATCTCTTTGACAAAAAGTTTAAATAAATAACTCAAATAAAACTCCAAACATCTTTCATTGTGTTTCAAAGCTCTTCTAGTTTTAAACCTGATGTTTATAAGCTTCTTAGTTTTTGCAACGGTCTGTAAATATACACAACTTTATAATAAAATGCACACATTTACCTTTTTCTAGACTAAACACAGGTATGATCCTAAGTTAAAAACATATGAGGTTATCATGAGGTTGTTAACATCGCAGTTTATCAGTGGATGTTTGCTGGAACTACTTGTAAACAGCGTGTTTCCTGACGGACACACACAGCGTGACTCCGGTCAGGTAGAGACCGGTCTCAAGTCAGCACCGCTGCAGACTCGCTGTTTGAGGGCTTGATAGCCCACTCCCCCTCCACACTCGTTGCTTTGGAACAGCCCTCAATATGGCGGACCCTCCGCGTGAATGCGCAAACGGAGGGGTAGGGTGTAGGGGGCGGTTTGGGAATGGGCCTTACATTGGGAAAGAGTGGTCTGTAACTCGTTGGATAATTTTTTTTTAAACTAAATAAACTACCCAGTATGAACACTTGTATAGCCCTTATTAAAAACATTCGTTCCTCAAGTTGTAAAAATGTGCTAATAACGTTATTCTGAGAGTTATTTCCCTCGGCATTATGAACGTGCATCTAACCCACGGGGCCGCGCCGCCCGGCACGTTCATGTTACGTGTTCAGTACTACATGAGTTTCTCTTTACCCATGGATGCACAATAACAACGGACCCATATCGCCTTACTCCCACGGAGCTGTAATAATGGATATATTGCACATGTTTGCTGTAATTCATCATTTGTAAAATATTATACTACATGGGCTGTATGATTAAATCTTGTACCGTAAATGTTGTATTAAATAAAGTTAATATTACCGACGTAGATTAACGTTCCTGTAGCTTCTTATTGCACTTGCAATTGTTTTAGTTACTTGTGGGCTACTTAACATGAATAATCACAGTTACTATCCTTTTACTCCATCACATTTCAAAAAGAAATAGGCTATTGTTATTTTAACTCCACCACAGTAATCCATCATCAGCTTTACTTTTTAGATAAAGTTTTAACTCTCAATTGATCATAACAGGCTTCAACATATACATTTTTATATATTACCAAGTGGTTTCATGTACAACCCACACAAGTATCATGCTAAATGAAGCTCTGTTGCTTGGATATCACTAGATACTGATGTCAGCGTAATATAAAAGTACATAGCGATTGATGTGTAACTTAGCTTAATTCAGGGTTGCCAACTTTTGGGTACCTGGCTGGAGTGAGATTTTGATATCATGGGTTTAATTACATATGCGCACGAAATGACTGCTATCGTGTCAGCAGCGGGACCTTAGCATATATATATATATATATATATATATATATAGGATATATACAAATACACAATATTGGACACAGACTATAAAGGGCACAAAGTTTCATTCACTATGAAAGTCAAACACATGTTTGTTTCCACTGTTTTATTGTGTAGGCCTACCTGTCGCGATAAGCAATTAATTGACGTATCGTACGATAAATAAAAATGAACTCGATAAATTGCCATTTACATGAGGATGTGACTAGCAGTTTGAAAGGATGTACTTGAATTATTATTATATATTATCATTATGTCAGTGGTCTAAAATGGTCATACAACGGTGCCGACAATATTATCGTTTATCGCAATATTTCCGGGAAAATGTATCCAACAAAATTAATTATCGTGAGAGGCCTACACATGAAACACACACACACACACATCTGCAGACTTACTCCAAACTGCCAAAATATTTATATATTAATTAACACACTCTCATATACTCTTTGACTCTATTTTGGCCTAGTAGAACAATAAGCAGCAGACTTTTACTTTTTTATCATTTCTACTGGTTCTTAGATCTGAGCTTGCGCAATACGGGTTGGCAGTTGCGAGAGAGTATTTTTGTTGGGTAATCTATGGTAGGGCCGCCTAACCCATACAGTGGTGGGGCTCAAGTCAGTTTTTGCAATGTAATTACATACACGCTCCCCTTGACAGTGAAACGCCACGCGTGAGGTTTAGATTATTTCCCTGTCTCAATCCAAATTGAACTGTATGAAATAAAAAGGCACATTTGTCTTGTAGTAAATAAAAAGGGCGACCTGGAGCCAATCCTGCAATTTACCCACAGGTGAAAGAGTTGACCTGCTGAAAACCCAACCCCTGCAGGGGGTCTGGGGGGATTCTCCTCCAGGAGATATTTTTTGTTTTAGTTTTGAAATAGGCTACTAACATAAAATACACATTCTGGTACTCTCTTGAGAAGAAAAATAAATAAATCTATTACTACACGACATATTTAAAAAATTAATGCCATTTTAGTTTTTTGTTACTTTGTTCTGAAAGCTGAACCTGCTGCTCCTCACAGAGAGAAGAGGCTGTGTGAATTACTTTACATTGTGGATAAGGGTGGATAGCCCCCATTGTTCTGTGTGTCAAAATGAAAGACAGCCCACACACCTATCCAGGGACGTGCACAGACATTTGGAGGGGCTATTGCTCTAAACTGGAAAAAGGGCCTCCCCCCGAAAAAAAACATAAGACCTTTTTTTAATGTAAAAGAAACCAAAGGATTATTACATCAACTAAATTGAACAGTAATTCACATCTCATAACAAAATAAGCTAAGGCGACTACTTGCATTCGGTGACTTAATTTCATAAATGAAAATCAGGGACATTTTTTGTTTTGCGGTCCATATCTCATTAAAATATCTAATGTTAGTAACTATTAAAGACAAAATGGGGACAATTCTGTTCTAATGTAGTTTGACCATTGTAACTGCTGTGCAGTCCAAACATACTGATAAAATAGGGCCTCTAACCAGGGGTTAAATTGGGCCAGGGCTGTCCGGGGCTGATAGGACGATGCTCTGACGTCATCGCCCTCGCTCATTTGTCATTTGTTTAAGCCATAATGTCAAAACATCTCTCGTTCTTAATATAGACTTTATTTAGGGTCGATATGTGTTGACTTTAAATTTAAAATAGCAGATCTCTGTGACAGGATATCGTTTTTCCGCTTAGTGAGCGTGTGTCTCTGCTCCGATCAGGAGCTGCAGCACCGTGGCTCCTTCGTGCAGAGAGTCTGCAGTGGTACCGCCAAACCCCCGACCCGTCTTGTAACACGGAGCCCGTTTCCTACACCATCAGGGCCGGTTCTAACCAATTTGATGCCCTAGGCGAGATTTTAGCTGGCGCCCCCCCCTGCCAGAAAATCGTTCAGTAGAACAAATAAAAGTATCCAAGGAATACACAATAGAATATATAAAAAATAAATGAAAAATCTCTACAAAAGACCAATGCACTACAAAAACAGAAACGTATTGACATGTTGGTCATATCCATCAAAAAGGCTTCAAATGTATTCAGTATTATATGAACATGTTTTAATTGGGGTGAGGACATCACATCCTCTAGGGGGGTCCGGGGGTATGTCCCCCCGGGAAGAAATGTTTGAACATTTAAAGTAAAATGCTTCAATCTGGTGCACTTAGAGCACACATTACTAGAGACCTGATCTAGGGGGTACAACTCTAACGGCCCGTCCACACAGCGGCGTGCGTTGAAGCTTGCCGGCGGGCATGTCTGAAACTCGACCAACAACCAATCACATGAATCTCCCGCCCCTGACATACAAGCAGCGGTTTGATTGGCTAGAGCTTGTACTGGCATATGATTAGATTGGCTGACGCTTCTGCCGTGGCTTCAAAACTTGAACATTGCTCAACTTTTGCAGCGAGCCACGCCAGCAAAGTGACGTCGCCCATTCAAAGTGAATGGTGAAGCTTTCAACGCACGCTGCTGTGTGGACGGGCCGTAAAACACCCATATGAAAAAGATTGGTTTACATTTTAATAATCAAATAAGTATGTGAACATAACCAATAACCTACCATAGCCAATAGCAAATAAATGCAACTTATTTTATTTTTTGTTCATTCATATCTTATTTTACCTAGTTAACATTTATTTATGCATATTTTTGTATCTCAAGTTTTAAACTATTTTTGGTTTTCTGTCCTATAGTATACATTGAAATGATTTCAAACCTGTTTACCCCAATAATTATAAAAGAGTGCCTTGGAAATATTTGTTTACATAAATTGCATTTATCTCTCTCGCTCGATCCCACACCCACTTTCTGTGAGCTGCGGACGCCTGATAAGCCAACACCCCCCACTTTCATCACTTACAGCGCCCATCGTACAGGGCAAATGAAACGTGTAACCGGGGTGAAAAGGGTGTTACCTTGACTTAATTATGAATGTTGTTACATCAAGGCCGAAAATTAGGATGAGCGCAAACAGTCAAAATGTTTTTTCCCTCCCAGAGCTGCCAGCGCACCTTTTTTTGTGTATATATATATATATATTCATAATTTAAGATGTAAATGAATTCCAGTTTATTTGCAGTACTTTCTATTTTTATTGTGACATTTGGTGGCATCAATGTCTGCATTTGATACAGATAATGGAGCAGTTGCTTTAGGGCCACAGTGTAGGCCTATATCCCTTAAGGTCAAATAATGAGATCCTCGACCTCCGCCCCCCAACATATCAAATCCCAATTTAACCCCTGCTTCTAACTAGGCTACCTTAAATAAACTCACTAATTAATGAAACCAGTTCAATACGCATTATTCTTATTCTTATCATTATGAGCGCAGCCAGTAACGGTAAGGTATCTAATTACTTATTTAGGCTATTTAGTATTCCCTAACTTAATAACAGAGATGGTCAAACTAAAGTGGTAGAGACATGGCAGAAATTCTACAATGAGTGAAGTATTCACCCATGAGAGGGCGATCAAGAAAAGAGAGCGAGCGACCCGTTGAAGGAGTTTACAGATGAAAAGACACAAGTAGGCTATATTTAGGTTTTTTTTTTGTAAATAACCAATGGTATCAAGAAGAAGTAAAGTCCCCTGGTTTGTCCCTTATACCCTAACTGCCATATGAGACAACTCAAAATCAAGTTTCCAAAATCCGACACTGAGGTGGACTTCCTGGAACAACACGCCGTTATCTTGATTCTGATTGCCAGAAGACATTATCAAAGATGTTCTATTGAGAAGACGATCACTACCTGACAAAAGTTTTCAAAACCGTTTCTAGTCTTCGGTATTCTTGTTTTTGGCGTGAGAAGAGTTTGGGCAGCGTGAGAGCGTGAGATTGAGAGTGAAAGCGTGTGTCACACGCCAGATGCGTGAGAGTTGGCAACCCTGGCTTAATTTACTAGCTAGCCGCTAGCTGCTAACTGCCGCCTCGTTAATAAAATACCAACCACACTCCATTCCCTCTCTTATCCTTTAGTTGTTCTCTTTCAGCTTTATAGATGTTCCACATTTTCTTTAACTCCACAGTTCCTACACTTGTCACTGTTACTTTTCCCCATGACATTTATTCTGAGTCTAGCTATCATCATTTCCTCCCTTCTGTTTCTTTCTTTATACATATTTGTCTGCTGGCATACCAGCAGACCAGCATTTATCTATCACCAGTTTATGTTAGTATTAAATATACAATGTATTCTGGTAACTAGTGATGACTGGCTTCTTTTTCGTGTCCTCAGAAATAAATGTTCAGCCCTTATTAAAAAAGCTAAAGCTGATTACTATCTGAGCTTAACCACTGATTGTTTTAATGACCATTCTAAGTTCTGGAAAACAATTAAATCACTTCAGAACAAAAAGGTTTCTAGTTTCCCAAAAAACTGAAGGTCAGTGATTCTTTTATTTCAGATTCAGATGGTATGGCTAATGGCAGATGGTATGGCTAATGCTTTCAATGCTCACTTCAAAAAGGCTCATTTTTGATGAGCAAAGTAATGACTCTCTAAATGGTCGTACTCACAGCCCTAGTCAAGAGATGAACTCCCCTGTTTTTGATTTAGCTTATTTCTCGGTCTCTGAAGTCTTACAGGGTTTGCAATCAATTGATCCTAAAAAGTCTGCCGGGCCTGACGGCCTCGACCCGTTCTTTTTAAAAATTGCAGCTCAGATTATTGCACAACCAGTAACTGATATTTTTAATCTCTCCCTGTCCACTCACACACTGACAGCTGTGTGGAAGCAAGCTCTGGTATCGCCCCTCTTGAAAGCTGGTGATCCCACGGAGTTAAATAACTATCGTCCTATCTCAAATCTTTCTGCGTTATCAAAGATTCTTGAGTACCTAGTTTCTACTCAGCTAAAACTTTTTTTAAATTCACACAACATCCTTAACCCTAGGCAATCTGGATTCCGATCAAAGCACAGTACTGTGACTGCCAGTCTGAAAGTCTTAGACGATATTAAGGCTGCTTTGGATAACAAATCTGTATGTGTTGCATTGTTTATTGACCTAGCCAAAGCATTTGACACTGTAGATCACCACATGATGTCTAATGTTATGTTGATGTCTCGTTTCGGTCATAATGCCATTTGCTGGTTTCAGAGTTTTCTAACCGACCGTACTTAATGCGTCAGGCTGGGTAGTACTGTCTCTGACCCTGTCACCTTGAAGAAGGGAGTTCCACAGGGCTCTATTTTGGGGCCTTTGCTCTTTTTATTATATGTAAACAATATTTGTAATCAGATGCCATTTTCTACCTATCATATGTATGCTGATGACACTATTGTATACTCATATGCTCCTTCTCTGGATATGGCGGTTTCCAATTTAAAATCTGATTTTATCACGCTGCAGCATGCACTTCTTGATTCCAAACTCATTTTGAACAGTAAGAAAACCAAAGCAATGCTTTTTGCTCCCAAGTCAGCGTCCTCTTGCCTCTCCATTGACACCCTTGATGGCGTCTCTGTTGAGTTTGTCGATACCTACAAAAATGTCCGAACAGAATTTATTTTACCTGACACATTTGAAACTTACCGGTCATGTTTCAATAATAATAATAAGAATTGTGTAGCGAGTTTCCGTTAGCAGGTAATTACCGGACTAGGACCGGATATGCTGATGTTTAAAACTCAGTTAATGGGGCTCGTTTTTATATTGCTTCAGTTTATAATCGTAACAGATCGAAACATTCAGATTCATTTTTCAATAAATGATTCCACAAACAACACACAACATCATTATTACATTCAAAGAAACTACTTGTAGTAGATGAAGTACATTATTCAAAAGTTTACATTAACTTGAATAATAACACGGGAGAAACGGATCCTCTCTTTTCCTCCCTCCCTCTCTCTCTCCTGACAGCCCGTCAGTTTCTCATGCAGCGCGCTAAACAGTGGGCGGGGCTTCAGGTCAGACTCAGCAGCTGATCTGATCTCTCTCTCTCGCATCCGGTTACACTTCACTCGCGTTTATGTCCATATCGATCAGACCCAGCTCTCCTGATCGGCCTATAGAGAGCACAGATCAAACTATTAAGAGTGAATATCGGCCGATAATGATCGGGGGCCAATCGATCGGAGCATCGGACATTTTGACCGGCAGCTTTTGAATTTACCGGTTTTTATTCAATTTGACCAGCTAAAAACCGGTAATTACTGGCTAACGGAAGCCCTGCTACAAATATCTTGGCTTTTGGTTGGACAGTAATCTCAACTTCAAACACCATATTGAAGTTCTAACTAAGAAATTGAAATTCACTCTTGGTTTCTTTTACAGACATAAAAGTTGTTTTTCAACTTCATCCCGTAAAAGGTTGGTCTCTGGCTTATTCCTGTCCCAGCTGGACTACGGTGATACCATTTAGATGTGCCTGTGCCACTGTGTTGGCCAAACTTGACCCACTCTACCATGCTGCACTGCGTTATATATCAAATGCACCCTATAGGACTCATCATTGCAAACTGTATAGCCTAACTGGATGGTCCTCACTTACTGTGCGTAGGATGCAGCATTGGATTTTATTAATGTATAAAGCCATTTAGGTAAGCTTCCACTGTACATATGTGCCAGATTTGCTCCAGTTTGTGACTCTTACAACCTCAGATCCAGTGCCTGGATACGGTTCCAGGTTCCTGCTATGCGGACTGAGGCTGGGAAAAGGAGTCTTTTTTATTATGGTCCTTGGTCTTGGAATGACCTTCAATCACGCCTCAAACTGACGGCACTTGTCTCTATAGCCTGTTTTAAATTGAAGTAAACACCAGCTGCTCTTGCAGTAATAAGTAGTGCCTTTCTTACTGTCCTAATGTGCACAATGTAGTGACTGCTTTTTTTCTTTGTTTTCTTAGTTATGTTCTCTGTATTTTATATGTTTGTGTTATGTGTAACGTTGCTGCCTTCTTGGCCAGGTCAGCATTGCAAATGAGATTCTATCTCAATGCTTTTATCTGGTTAAATAAAGGTTAAATAAAGACATTGTATAGTGTTCATAACAGTATCTTTTTTAATAAATTATACTTAATACAATAATATTACAAAAAAAACCTACATCTAAATAAATATATCATATAAAATAGATGCATTTGATTTAAAAATAACAAATATAATTCAAAATGTAAACAGCAACAAAGAAATTATAAACATTTTTTTTCTTTTTCTTGTTAATATCCATTATCTTCTCTGTTATGTATCTTCCGGTCTTTGCCAATCTGGCCAGCATTTCTTGGTCCTGCACGTCTTTCTCGTACAGCCACTGCTTGAAGCAAACTGAAAATAAGAAACAACAATGTTTTAACAAATCGTATTCAATAATGTGATGATAGAACTGCAAACAGAATAGCTGTAACTTTAACAAAATAAATAACTCAGTTACCTCTAATCATTAACCCATGTTTGTATAATGGAGTTAACTCCGTGTGTTGCTGCTAGCATACATAACACCTGACGTGGAATCGTTACTCGTGGATGGGGCTACAGAGCTACTAGAAAGACAGTCGAACACGGTGCATTCCTCCGTCTGAATGTGGTGCACTTTTGATAAATGTTTAGACAAATAGCTCGTGTTACCGCCCTTACACGCCAAACTCTTATTGCACTTTTGGTAACGAGCATTTTCCACATCAAGACCAAGCCCCCAGGAAGTGCACCGGACTCTGAGGAAAATATTCCTAGTGGCCAAACGGCGGTACTGCAACTTCCGTATCAGTCCGTGACGTCTCCCGGCCCAGAAATACTTTTTCCCATTGACTAACCTGTTGAAAGAGACGTCTTTAAATCAGTGGAGGATTTTTTAAAACTAAATGAACTTCCCAGTATGAACTATTTTATAGCCCTAGAATCATTAAATCCTTAAAGTTTGCACTAAAAGCCGAATCTAGATTTATTCTCTCTCTCCATTCGTGAGCCGAGAGTGTGAGCTCGGGGAGCAGGGCTTAAGGGGCGCATGCTCTGTGAGCGCACATACGGGTTCTTCTGCTCTGACAGCCAGGCATGCTGGGTAATCTGTGAGGTTTCGCTCTCTCAAAAGTTGGGCCACTTGGTCTTCATGCACCAATGAGCAGCTCTCATAGGAAAGAACGCTGTATCCAGTTCTTATTATACACCCATGCTCAAGACGGGTAACATAACTACCCTCGGGGCGCTTAGTTCTCCATGTGTGTGTGTGCGCACGCGTGTGTGTGTGTGTGTGTGTGTGTGTGTGTGTGTGTGTGTGTGTGTGTGTGTGTGTGTGTGTGTGTGTGTGTGTTGTGTGTGTGTGTGTGTGTGTGTGTGTGTGTGTGTGTGTGTGTGTGTGTGTGTGTGTGTTGCATGCATGTAGCAGGTTCTGTGTGTAAACTGCCCCACCCCCTCGCACACCGACAGGGGAGAGAGATCTCTCGTCTGGATTGGAAAGATCGAAAATAAATCATAGATGCATTTTGTAGTCTTATTGCATATTAGAAACGGAGTTGGCGACAGTAAGACTGCGATATACAGGACTGTCTCAGAAAATTAGAATATTGTGATAAAGTTCTTTATTTTCTGTAATGCAATTAAAAAAACAAAAATGTCATACATTCTGGATTCATTACAAATCAACTGAAATATTGCAAGCCTTTTATTATTTTAATATTGCTGATTATGGCATACAGCTTAAGAAAACTCAAAAATCCTATTTCAAAAATTAGAATAGTTCCTCAGACCAAGTAAAAAAAAAAGATTTATAACAGCAAAACACAATCAAACATTTGAAAATGTCCATTAATGCACTCAGTACTTGGTTGGGAATCCTTTTGCACGGATTACTGCATCAATGCGGCGTGGCATGGAGGCAATCAGCCTGTGGCATTGCTGAGGTGTTATGGATGCCCAGGATGCTTCAATAGCGGCCTTTAGCTCATTAGCATTGTTGGGTCTGGTGTCTTTCAGCTTCTTCTTCACAATACCCCACATATTCTCTATGGGGTTCAGGTCAGGGGAATTTGCAGGCCAATCGAGGACAGTAATGCCATGGTCAGTACACCAGTTACTGGTGGTTTTGGCACTGTGGGCAGGTGCCAGATCATGCTGGAAAATGAATTCCTCATCTCCATAGAGCTTTTCAGCAGACGGAAGCATGTAGTGCTCTAAAATCTCTTGGTACACAGCTGCATTTACTCTGGGCTTGATGAAACACAGTGGACCAACACCAGCAGCTGACATGGCTCCCCAAACCATCGCTGACTGTGGGAACTTCACACTGGATTTCAAGCAACTTGGATTTTGCTCCTCTCCAGCCTTTCTCCAGACTCTGGCGCCTTGACTTCCAAATGAAATACAAAACTTGCTTTCGTCTGAAAAGAGGACTTTGGACCACTGTGCAACTGTCCAGTGCTTCTTTTCCTTAGCCCAAGTCAGACGCCTCTTCCGTTGTCTTGAGTTCAGAAGTGGCTTGACCATGGGAATACGGCTATTGTAGCCCATTTCCCGGATACGTCTGTGAACAGTGACTTTTGATACCTGGACTCCAGCTTCAGTCCACTGTCTTTGAAGCTCCCCCAAATTCTGGAAGCGACTCTTCTTCACAATGCTGTTAAGGCTGCGGTCATCTCTCTTGGTTGTGCAGCGTTTCCTGCCACATTTCCCCCTTCCAACAGACTTTTTGTGGATGTGCTTTGAAACTGCACTCTGTGAACAGCTTGCTCTTTGAGAAATTTCTTTTTGTGTCTTACCCTCCTGATGGAGGGTGTCAATGACGGTCCTCTGGACAGCAGTCAGCTCAGCAGTCTTCCCCATACTTGTGATTTAGTTTACTGAACCAAGCTGAGTGTTTTTCAAGGCTCAGGAAACCCTTGCAGGTGTTTCGAGTTAATTAGACGATTCAAGTGATTCGTTGAACACCCTACTAGTATACTTTTTCATGATATTCTAATATTTAGAGATAGGATATTTGAGTTTTCTTAAGCTGTATGCCATAATCAGCAATATTAAAATAATAAAAGGCTTGCAATATTTCAGTTGATTTGTAATGAATCCAGAATGTATGACATTTTTGTTTTTTTAATTGCATTACAGAAAATAAAGAACTTTATCACAATATTCTAATTTTCTGAGACAGTCCTGTAATGTTTATGTAGATATAATACATATGACATCTATTTTTTAAATGTCTCCAGTACCGATAAACAGATCGATAACGTTGGACCTTAACGGTACCACGGCCTTTAATAATTCAGCCCCGGGGCCCGTTTAATACAAGGGCTCGGTACCCATCCCTAGTTTTAATTATTACATCATCAATATTACATTTCAAATAACCAAGTACTTGGTGTCTCACAAAGCGCAAGTGGCTTGCTGCTAAGCACATGCCTGGTGATGGTGATGATGGTGGCTCTTCGCTGCAGGATCTGGTCGATGTCCTCCTAGCAGAAGCGATTGCCTTCGTCGTTCTCGTCCATGATGGCGGCGTAGGCTCCTTTCCTCAGCAGGTCCTCGATCTCCTTCTTGGAGAACGTCTAAAGGCGGCAGAGAGACATTTACACAAGTGGATTTAGAAAACTCTTTTCGAAAATAAACTAAGCGTACTGCAACAGCGACTGACCCAAAAATGACTTGGCATCTACAAATATGACGGATTTTCTTTTTCTCACCCCGTTGTTGTTGCCACTCATGCTCTGCAGGACGGCACGGTCCAGCCCGAGCTTCAGACTAGCTTTATCCAGCATTTCCCTCTCATAGTTTCTAGTGATCAGACGGTAAACCTTCACTGCCTTAGACTGGCCAAAACGATGACACCGAGCTGGAGCCTGAAATAAAAAATTAAAAGAGGGGTCAAAAGAACATCTGCTGTTCAACGTTTTTTTTAAGCATTAAATGGGAAAATATACACTTAAAGAACCGAGGGAATAAACGGAAAGACTGTTGTTGTAGCCCTATTGAACTATCTTTAGGACAGACAGAGCAGATATATATATCGTACCTGCAGGTCATATTCAGGGTTCCAGTCAGAGTGGAATATCACACAGGTGTCCGCAGCAGTGGGGTTCACAAGTTCTTGATCAGGTGTTTGATGTGGACTGGCATGATCCTTTCTGCAGCGATGAATAAAGAAAACATTTGTAATAATAGTAATGATGGTAACAACAATCATATTGATATAACTATTTATATAGCACTTACACAATAATTGCAAAGTGATTCTCACAACAAAAATAAAGAACAAAACAATATCAACAATAAAAAAACTAATGATTATAGGAATGTTAAGATGCAAATAAATGATAAACATTCTAAGAGGCCGACTACAAAAGGTAGACTCAATGGCTCTTGATGCCATCAATGAGCAGTCCCAAAACATGCTGCTGTATAAAAAGAAATAGGTCCAGATTTAGTGTTGGATGATTTGTTGTATTGATTGCTGATGGATGTTAAGATATGTTTTACAATTATAACAGGAAGATTATTGTAATTGGAATCAAAAAGTTTACAAATCGTAGTTTTAATAAAATGACTAGCAATATAGGATTTATTCAACAGCGGTAAAGCATTAAGTTGCTAAATTAACGTACACTGAACTGTAAAACTTTCCACTATTTAGGAAAGGACCTGATCAGAAGGATTGACTAGTAAGACAGCAAAGAGGTGGAGGAGGTCTCTGTCATGTACAACCATTGGTAGATGTTACACCTGAAAGAAAGATAAGGAAATAAGAGAAGACAGGAGGACAAGCTTTAACCTGAGCCTGTTTCTTCAGTCTTTACAATGCACAGTTGGAAATGACCTTCCAAAGGCTAAATTCAAACTCAATACCATAAATACTGGGTACCAAAGTGCTTTACCTGATAGAACACGTTCCACACGGAGCAGCAACCATCCGGCTGGGCCTTTTGCTGCATATCATCTCCTCCCTCTCCACTGTTTCCAGTAGATCTCTACTGCCTCTGTCCAATAAAACTGAAATCCCCCAAAACAATCTCACCTTGTTCCTGGATGTCAGGAAGGCGTTCCCTTCAAGTCTGCAACCAGTCATAGGAGTTCAAAATGCAAAGCCTGAACGATGACAAGAGCGAGACTTACATTTTACAAGATAAGTAACACCAGGCAAGGCAAGGCAAGGCAAGTTATTTATATAGCACTTTTCACACAAGGCAATTCAAAGTGCTTTACAAAAAATGAAAGACATTAAGAAAATGGCATTTAAAATCAGTCATTAAAAAGAAAAGCTAATACAATAAATATTAAAAGAAGAAATTACATGGATAAACATTAAAGAAAAAATACATGGATACAAGTTACAGTGGCAGTCTAAGATATGAATAGTTCAATGAAAAGCAGCGACAAAAAGAAAGGTCTTTAGTCTGGATTTAAAAGTAGTCAGAGTTGCAGCGGACCTGCAGGTTTCTTGGAGTTTGTTTCCAGATATTTGGAGCATAATAACTGAACGCTGCTTTAACAGTGTTAGTTCTGACTCTGGGGACAGAAAGCTGACCAGTCCCTGAAGACCTGAGAGATCTGGATGGTTCATAATTTAGCAGGAGGATCAGAAATGTATTTGGGCCTAAACCATTCAAAGCTTTATAAACCAGCAGCAGTATTTTGAAATATATTATTTGACACACAGGAAGCCAGTGTAAAGACTTCAGAACAGGAGTGATGTGATCCACTTTCTTAGTGTTAGTGAGGACTCGAGCAGGGGCGTTCTGAATCAGCTGCAGCTTCCTAATAGATTGTTTAGTGAGACCTAGTGAAGACACCATTGCAGTAGTCAAGTCTACTGAAGATAAAAGCATGGACAAGTTTTTCCAAATCCTGCTGTGACATTAGTCTTTTAATCCTAGATATGTTTCTTTAGGTGATAGTAGGCTGATTTAGTAACTGTTTTAATGTGACTGTTGAACTCAGGTCAGAGTCCATAACTACACCTAGATTTCTGGCTTTATCTGTTGTTTTGAATATTGCAGACTGAAGCTCAGCGCTAACTTTTATACGTTCTGCCTTGGCTCCAAAAACCATTGCTTCATTTTATCTTTGTTTAATTGGAGAAAGTTCTGACACATCCAGTCATTGATATTGTTCAATGCACTTACTCAGTGTTTGAATTGGAGCATAGTCTCCTGGTGAAATTGTTACGTAAATGTGTGTGTCATCTGCAATAGCTATGGTAACTTATTTTGTTGTTTTCATTATCTGAGCCAGTGGTAGCATGTAGATGTTAAAGAGAAGAGGCCCCAAGATGGAGCATTGAGGAACCCCACATGTCATATTTGTCAACTCAGATGTGTATTTACCTATAGAAAACAAGTGGTTTCTGTCCTTTAAGTAGGATTCAAACCAATTTAGAACTGTTTCCGAAAGTCCCACCCAGTTTCCAGTCGGTCTAGTAATATGCTGGTGGTCAACAGTGTCAAACAGCAGCACTGAGATCTAATAATACTAACACTGAAGTTCTGCCACTGTCTGTGTTTAAGTGGATGTCATTAAAGACCTTTACAAGAGCAGTCTCAGTGCTGTGGTTTGGACGAAAGCCTGACTGGAACACATCGAAACAGTTCTTTAAATGCAAGAAATTACTCAACTGTTGAAAAACAAACTTTTTCAATGATTTTACCTAGAAATGGGCAGGTTTGATATGGGCCTGTAATTGTTCATTACTGAAGCATTTAGATTATTCTTTTTAAGAGCGGTTTAATGACTGCATTTTCAGGGCCTGTGGAAAAATACCTGAGTGAAGAGATTTGTTTACTATATGAAGTAGATCTGAGGCCATGCAAGGCAAAACATCTTTGAAAAATCCCGTTGGAATAATATCAAGGCAGCAGGAGGAGGATTTCAGAAGTTGTATAATGTCCTCTAGGTTTTTATCATTAATCTGATGGAATTGTGTCATGGTGTTTGAATTTATGTTAAGTGGACACAGAGACAACACGTTTGCTGTTTATAATCTTGTCAAGATTATATCTTGTCCTTATTTGATGAAAAACACAGGTTGAATGATTAAGAATGCAGCTTTGCAGAGAGTATCTGCTCAGGTTTGTGGTGTTTTTACCACTATGGCCACATTCTTCCCTTCTGATAAAACAATGCATTCACTTTTTTTTCTCCGCCTCATTGTAGCGAAAATGGGCCCAAATATAACATTGTTTCTTTCTCCAAGCAGTGGTGGGCGTTAGACTTTTCGTTGTCAGTCATTTTGGACGGACAGGATCGTAACATTCCGTCATAAATCAGAGGTGCAGGAAAGGTATTTTGAGTGGAGGGGTGCTGGACTCCAGTTGAACACTATTACGGGGCACTATAGAGCACGCACAAAAGCACTCCCCACACGCAAACACACAGTAAAACAACCCGCGACTGTTTACAATGAAGGCTTGATAATCAGCTCGCGGCATATAGGCAGGGGGGTAAAGTGCTATTTTTTACGAGTGGGGAGCGGACCTCACTCCTCTAGGGGGCCCGGGGGGATGCTCCCCCGGGAAGATTTTTGTTAAATATTGAAGTTAAAAAGCAGCAATCTGGTGCACTTTGAGAGCAGCATTAAGAGATCTATGGATACATCTCAACACCCAGATGAAACAGAACTGTAAACAGATTTACTTTTCTTTATGGATATTTTACAAATCACTCCCCTTTTCAGACCGAAATGTCTACATGCATAGCAGAAGATGGCATCTTTTTTCCAGGAATATTCCAGCCAAAATGAGTGCCTTACCCCCACTGTACAGGCGAGTTGGGTACTTTTTTAAATATACCTGGGCAGGCTCTGTTTTGCCGGCTGCTCAGCCTCCGTGGGCGAGGCGGGCAAAGCCGGTGAGTCGGGCGTTAGTGTCCACGACAGTGGCCGCAGGTAACGTAATGTCCCCATGATCTGAACTGTTATTACCTGCAGTATATGCAGTGTTACTGCTGTCGATAAGGGCTGGTTGTTTTAACCATTTTCTGATGTCCATCATTGACTGCTGTGTAAGCACCTTGCCGATGACGAACGCGCAGCGGCACAGGTCACGCACACCTGACTTACCGTTTAAATTGACCAAATAAATGCAGCAGACAATGTTCTTTAACCACAATTACAATTTATTTTATTTAAACTATATTCTTCTTCTTCTTCTTCTTCTTCTTCTTCTCTTCTTCTTTCTTCTTCTTCTTCTTCTTCTTCTCTTCTCTTCTCTTCTTCTCTTCTTCTTCTTCTCTCTTCTTCTTCTCTCTTCTTCTTCTTTCTTCTTCTCTCTTTCTTCTTCTTCTTCTCTTCTTTCTTCTTCTTCTTTCTTCTTCTTTCTTTTCTTCTTTCTTCCTTCTTCTCTTCTTCTTCTTCTTCTTCTTCCTTTTTTCTTCTTCTTCTTCTTCTCTTCTTCTTCTTCTTCTTCTCTTCTTCTTCTTCTTCTTATTATTATATTTATTATTATTATATTATTATTATTATTATTATTATTACTACTATATTATTATATTATATATTATTTTTCACTTTGAATTAATCTTTTTTTTCACTTTAAATTTTTTTTTTTTCACTTTACATTTTCAAATGAGGGTACATAGCGACTCAACTGAGGGTGCAATGCACCGTTATGCACCCCCGTAGAACCGGGCCTGGGCCCCAGGCACTGGAAGCACAGGTGGTGCGGATCAGCCCCCGCGATCAGGCCAGGGCATGTCGGGCAGGTCCGGTGCTCAAGGAGTCGTTCCATGCTTGCTTTCTCTTCTCTTTTCACGTCTCTTGCTCAGTGTTTCACTTCCGCTCGCTGAAGAGAAAGGAATGACAGTCAGAGGCGAGGCCTCCTTTTATACGGTGAGATCCGCGCGCATTCAAGTAAGCCCGCCCCGGGGCCGGCTACGTCTATAGAAGTCTCAGTAGGTGAATGCTTGCATGATAAGGTAGTACCCATAGAGTCCAGTAGAGGGCGGAGCCTGTGAGAGATATAACCAGCATAGTGATGATTCCATTGAAAGCAACAAAGTGCAGGCTTTTTAAATGTGTGAAGTCGATACACATCAGAAAGTCTCAAGTTGTGAGAATGGTTGTACCATAGAAGATCACTTAAAGTGGACCTATCATGCTATATTTGACAAATATATTGTAGGGCCATACCTATATAAAACATGTCTGTGAAGTTTTTTTTTCAAAATACCAAACAGATCATGCATTTTATCCATGCCTCATTTCGTCTCTATTTGCTCTTTTTCCAGGCCCTGTTTTTTGAAAGGCCTGATTCTGTGACGTAGCTTTAATGCATGACTGGCAGGAGGGAAAAGAGAGGCTCCGTACTCCGTGTTTGATTCTATAGATGATTATATAGAGGTCGTTATTCAAGTTGTTTTAAAGCTCAATAATAACAAAGAAGACCTTTGACCGGCACTTTCTAATTTTGTCCAGAGAGATTTAAACTTTAACGGACATGTTAACCGCGAAAAACTGACTAACTGAATCTAACTGAAACTCTGCCGCACGGTCCCCTCGTCCCTTGAGAGGCGGAGAGGTGGGTGGTTTGTCATCTGCTGGTGGACTACCGGAGAGAATTACACAGGCGAGGGAGGGATTGCATCAGGAGCAGGAGCAAACGCATGCCTCGGGGAGGGAGAAAAAGAGCCACAGCTTTTGTGGCAGACTCCAGCGCCAGTTACATACCTGGCATATGTACTACAGCGTCTCCAGCGCTTTCGAGCGGCAATGGCCGTGGCCCAACCCCCCATTCCCCTGATAGGTGGAGAGTTGCCCATATGGGCGGGGCACCCCTTTTCTGACATCAGCAAAATTAACGTCTGTATCAGCTCCGTTGCAGCCCCGTTTTTAGAGATTTGGGTATGGAGGAAAAGAGAGAGGGTTGTGTTTTCTGACACTTGGCGAGTTCCCTGACACACCGGGGACACATATTCATGTATAAAAGACGTACAAAAGTGCATTTTGCATGATAGGTCCCCTTTAATGGAGCTTTGTAAAAATGCTCGTCATCATTAAGGTATGATTGTGCAGTGCCACACCTTCTCACACAAACTAAACCCACTAATAAAACAACAAAAAATATACAAGTTTAGCTTATTTTTCTTAATGTCTTTCATTTTTTGTAAAGCACTTTGAATTGCTTTGTGTTGAAAAGTGCTATATAAATAAACTTGTCTTGTCTTGCCTTGCCTTGCCTTGAAGAGGATTAGGACCACATGGGAAAACATTTTTGGCATCAGATCAAAAGTAAAATCATCTTTAAGTCAGAATTCTGTTTTTTTTTCTCAGAATCAAAGTGTTTTTTTTACTTTCAGTCACATCCCAAAACATTGTCCTAATGTGGCCCTAATCCTCTTCCGTACTTTTTCACTTTTTCCCTTCATCATTAACTGGCGTGTCCATCATGTATGTTGTGAATGTGGAAATCAGGCTCTTGCACATGGGGTGGTATTTCTCATTAATGGAGTGTGATAAAAAAATATGTATAAATCTGTCCAGAAGGGTTGTGAGCGTCCCTGAGCCCTCATGAGCTCACAGCTTTTAAGTCATGCTCGAACTATGGGCGACAGTTAGGTGTTACATAACAGAGGGCGTTGGCGTAGACATAGTAAACACTTCATGAGAAGCGTATAGAAGCGGTATCCGTTGGTAGATAACACACCTGAAAAACAGAGGGGCAGGTAGTTTTCCTGTTGACGTCAGAGAAGACCTTTGAACAAGAAGCTCCCCCTCTGCATTTTGACACAGAACACAAAGCTGAACCGCAGGGAGACGAATCGTGTCTTAAGACAACATCAAGGGTGGTGTATTTACCTGGTAAAGCTAGTATTTGATGAATGATGGATGAATGCCGGTGACTCTCGGGTAAGTTACCTTTGTATGTCAATTTAATTATGTTATCCTGAGTGCAGAATTGGTCCGGTCAACAATGTCTTTCTTAGTCTGAATTAAGTTTAAAGGTGTTTCCATACTATGAGTGATATTTTCGAACATTGACAAGAATTTATGAAGGTTTTTGTCAAATTGTTGGATGCTATATGTTTTTATTTACACTGGCAATTCCCAGAAAACGCAACATAACTAGCACTGTTTGTGTCTTTTCTAACTAAACTCTTCCAGAGAATAGGGGAATAAAAAAAATATATAAAATCTAAATGTTGTAAGTGTATTTTATTTTTGGCAAACTTCTTGAATGGCTGCTTGTGTTAATATTCAATAGCTTGTACTTTTAGATCTTATATTGTAAAATATCATTTTGGAATCAACACCAATATTAAGCTACCCAATCATCTCCACTATCTCGAAAGTTAAAAGAAAAGCACTGCCATACCAAGATGGGCGAATTTGAACCAATGAGATTCAATGAGAATTGTTTCAATAAGTAAAATACTTCCTCTTCTTTTCTCAGCTGCTGCCACGTTCTTTCACAAGAGAGATCACCTTACACTGAACCTTGACCCCAGCGTTTTTCAACAATGCGGTATTTCACATCTTTAAAATAAAAAACAAACAAAATAAATACTACTTTATTGTTTAAGCTACGGTGGCACACACTTCTGCATTTTAAGAATCAGAGATTTCTGTGTAATCTGACACTCTTTTTTCGCAGACATCTTCAGAGGATGAGGAGTGTTTTCAAATGTGTGCTCTTTGTTCCCATCACACTCTGTGCTATCTACTTAATATCTCCATCTGTAAAGTGAGTCTGTGATACATTTACGGGACACTACATACAAGAAGAATTACTGTAAGCCTAAATGCTAACATTACTTAATGAACACGTGTTTTTATTTTTTGTTTTAGACTTTTAATGGGCTTCCTACCTATGGAGAAATGCCATTTGGAAAGTGCAAACAATCTGGACAGCAGTGTGGACGCCAGCCTCAATCTTCAGTGAGACCAGAAGACCGTTTACAATTCGGCTGAACAGATAGTCCTGAGACCACCACAGACATTTATCCATCATGTTGAGAAGCCACAGGTTTCATCTGATTGGACATAAAGTAGCAACAACAAATAAGTGGTGTTTTTTGTATTTCACCTTTTTAAATAATTCCTAAGAAGAAGGTGTATTTATAAATAAATGTTGGCTGAATTAATGGAGCCACATGAAACTATTTTTGCTTAATCCATATCAGAAGGGTAGCTATTTTATACGTTTAACCTGAAATTGCAGTTAAAGTTTTGGTGCAACAGAATTTAACTGAATCTAAGTTGAGTGTAAATATAAAATAATACTACTAAAAATATTTAGATGCATATGACGTGTTTAAGTCACAACTTACCTGTAGTAAACTTCAGGTTCATTATAAAAGGGAATTCAGTCTAAAAAAATACATTTGTTTTATATTTCAGGTCCAGACCTGGTGTGCAAACCTGTACATATTGGAAAGCTGCCATCATCTGGGAAGGGATGTTTGACCCCCGCCATTACGACGAGATGCACAAGAAGAAAGGATCCTCTGTGGCTCTAACAGTCTTTGCTGTGGGCAGGTTGGTTTTACATGAATAAAGTAATAACTCTAAAGATAATCTGTCGTCAAACCTAAATACCTCCAGCTCAGCCAACTGTATGTTTAGTGCATTAATGTTTAACTAGGTGAGTGTTGGACAGATTGTAAAAAAATAAAAAGTTGGCTGCACCAGGTTTCTGTTAAAGCAGACAGGGGTATAACAAACTGTAAAACATGACAAAAGAATGACCCCCCAAAAAACCCAGTGCTTATAGTTACTATAGCTAACTTTGAAAATATATGTTTTACTGTAGTCATAAACATGTGAAGTGGACATGCTGCATGTAGTGTTAAAATGAATTGTAGTGCAGTTACAGATAAAATCATAAGCTACTGTTTGTTTGGTCGGTTCTGGTCACCAGATCAGATACCCCTGCCCCAGCACATTGCAGCAACCCGTTTTTACTTGCAGCAGCAGACTAAAGAAGATCTGCAACATTTTGTTACACGAATCAAAGGACCTCAGTTTCCTCTGGAGGTAGAGTGATAAGAGTCTAACAGAAAAGTGACTTGTTTTCTTTTCCTCAAAAGATACCTTGATGCTTACCTACACACATTCCTGAACTCAGCCGAGCAACACTTTATGATGGGTTTGCCCGTGACCTACTACGTGTTTACGGACATGCCAGAGAAGGTGCCTAACATCAAGTTGTCTCCTCTGAGAAGCATGAAGGTGATCAAAGTGGAGAAGAACTCCAGGTGGCAGGACATCTCTATGATGCGAATGAAGAGCATATCAGATGTGATAGAGTCTGATATTCGCCACCACTGCACGCACGTCTTCTGCTTTGATGTGGATCAGGTATTTACCGGGAGATTTGGATCAGAGGCTCTTGGGGATTCAGTGGCTCTGCTCCACGCCCACTACTACCACCTTCCAAAGTATTTTTACACCTACGACCGCAACCCAAACTCCAAGGCGTACATGAAAACTGGGGATTTTTACTACCACGCTGCATCTTCGGAGGCTCGTGGAAGAATGTGAAAGCGTTGACCGAGGCCTGCTATCAGGGCATCATGGAGGACAAACAGAATAATGTGGAGGCTCTGTGGCATGATGAGAGCCATCTGAACAAGTACATGCTGCTCCACAAACCAGCAAGGTCTCTCTCCAGAGTACTGCTGGGATACCAGCATCGGTTTCAGGCGCGACATACAAGTCACCCGATTACTGTGGGCACCAAAATATTATGACACACTTCGCACACCTTAAAAACTTGACAAATGCTAACAAATGTAATGTCTAAGGTTCTCGTGCTCCCTGGCTCATTTTGTTCTCTCAGGAAATCATTTGCAGATCTGCAAGTATTTTCATAATGGAGTGACAACTTCTTATATAAATACACGCTTTTCTTTTACTCGGATATCAAATGTTTTTGTTGCATCTTGTTACAGATGTATATAAGTCAACTTTTTACATGTTTGATCAAACTGTCTGCACTTGTTGATCCAGCTTATTTATTTGTATGTCACTTTGCCAAATGCCACTCTATCTCTGTTTTTAACAGATACTTATTGACACTCAAATGTGTTCACATTTTTTATAAATCTCAATAGCTTTTCTTCCCCTTGTTAATGTGTGATTTGTGTGTCAGTCTTTCCTCTTCTGTAAAGCGACGTGCTGCTCTTCGTTAACTGTATTCACAGTGTTCATGTACAATGTCTATTAATTATATCTTCACCAATTTAAGATACACATATAATCACCATAATGTCAGTGAGTCAGATTAATATGTTGTCTTCAAAGCATCCAATTTGAATGATTTGACAAAGTATTGAAATGGGGGTCGTAGACATACATGCTAACAACAGAGACAGAGGATTTATCAAAATTGTGAGGTAAATTAAATGAACTTTTAATATTTACACAATTTTTTATTATTGCACTTAATTTATTTAAAGGTGAGGTAGGTAAGTTTGAGAAACCGGCTCGAGATACACTTTTTGTTATATTCCATGGAATGCTCTTAACATCCCGATAGCAATGAATATCTGAAGTGCTTTGAGAACAAATCCATAAAAAAATATCATCAGTGGAAGCCGTAGCGCTGTAAAAAGCACGACCAATCATCTGAGCCGGCCCGGCTAAAATAACTGGATGGCCTACCTGCCTGTCAGCCTTCCATCTGTGCACAAACTTATCTCGTGCCCTCATTGGTCATGTGCGCGTTTGTGTGTGTTGGAGGAGGGGCTCTGTAAGGAAGAGGAAGATTTTCTCCAGTCGTGTATTTTCAAATTCTTGCGATCTCGAGCCAGTTTTTCAAACTTACATACCCCACCTTTAATGTTGAGAAAAATCTGGTACAAATGTTGATACACTGTTGATCACTGTGTATTTCATGAAAATTCAGCAACGAAACTGAACGAAAACTTCACACATATACCTGATTAAAAAGAGTATTGTTCTTGTGCAGCTTTCGTATTAAGGAACAATTCATTTCACTTTTATATTACTGACTTTTCACATGATGAATAGCAGATGAAAAGCAGCAAAAATAATTACTGATACACTGTTATATCTGAAAATTGTATTTCCCTTTCACATGGTGATAGCAGATGACCACTAAAGGTGCTATAAAATGACTGTAACTGTCATATATGCCCATAGATTTTTCCCTTTAGATTCTGAGAGACACAATTCGTTTTTCAGAGGTTTTGATAGGCTAACGTGACGTCGTGACGTGACGTGATTCAAGATGGCGCCTGTGTCGGCTCGCCGCTCGCTCAGCTGTCTACCTATAGCTATCCTGATTCTGTTTTATGTTTGTCAGAATGTCTCTGCTCTGCTCGTCTATGATCGCCAAGCCCTCCTCCACCTCAGACCCTCACTGGAGTTGATACTGCTGCCCAAAACCACATCTGGCAACCAAAAATCGTCCCCCCCCTCTACTGTTGGACATACCTTTCTACCTGCGCAGGTTGCCCTCCATCCTGCCTCGCCGAAAGCGCTTCAGACGACGGGGAAAGCGTGGTGGTGCACTGGTCCACCTTAAGGCTTACCTGACGGCTTCTTCCGGGACCTATCCACGCCTCGGATGTCATGGCCCTCCCGCTGCACGTCATGTGAGGGATCGGTGGATTCGCCCTGTTTTTCCGGAGCTGCGGCCTCTCCTGGACCCGCTGGCTGCTCCTCCTGCCCGCCTGACTGCTCCCGGCCCGCGCGGCGTTCAACACGGACATCTTCGACAGCTGAGACGAACTACACCGTCGGCAAGCCCGGAGCAAAAACTACGTCTGGCTTTGCTAAATGCTAGGTCGATAGCTAACAAAACGTTCCTGCTGAACGACTTCTTCACCTCCCGTGAACTGGATTTCATGTTCCTGACGGAGACCTGGGCACACGCTGGCGAGTACACATCATTCTTTGATCTTCTTCCTCCTGATTGTACATTCTTTAGCTCCCCCCGTGCCACCGGCCATGGCGGGGGCATAGCTTCGGTGTTTAGAGCTAGCCTCCAGTGCCGATTGCTACACCATGTCACTAGCTATGCTAGCTTTGAGTTGCAGCTCTTTGAACTGAACCCGGCCTCGCCTATACTCTGCGCAGTTGTGTATCGTCCGCCAAAGCGCAATAAGGATTTCATAAATGACTTTTCTGACTTTCTGTCCGGGATCATGGTGAATTATGATCGTGTTTTGATCTCCGGAGACTTCAATGTCCATGTGTGTTGTGAGTCCAAACCTCTGGTTAGGGACTTTTTAAATCTCCTTGATTCTTTTGGTCTCGTTCAGTCCGTGGCTGGCCCAACACATGAAAAAGGACACACTTTGGACTTAGTATTATCGTTTGGACTGTCTGTATCTGTTGATGAAATATGTGCAGCAACGCGTATCTCAGACCATTTACCGGTTCTGTTTACAACCTCCATCCCTTCCGCAGGAGTCGAATCACGTGCCCCTGCGCGTCGTGTGCGTTCGATTAACCCCTTGACTGCCTCACAGTTCTCTGATGTTTTTAATGCTTCTCCGATCTGTAAATTAGATGTGAACTGTGCTTTTAATGCTGATGAGCTTATCTCCATGTTTGACTCTACATGCACACTAACACTGGATTCTGTTGCTCCTTTTACACTTAGACGCACAAAAGTGCTCTCAGAGCCGTGGCTCAATGACTGTACTCGTGCTCTCAGACGCGCTTGCAGGCGTGCAGAGAGAAAATGGAAAAAGGATAAACTCCATGTCTCCCTAGAAATCCTTCGTGCTTCCCTGTCTGACTACCAGACGGCAGTCAAAGCAGCCAAAACAGAGCACATCTCTCTGTTAATCTCCAAAAACAGCCATAAACCTCAGGTTATTTTTAATGTCCTCAACTCGATCATTAATCCCTGTGATGTTTCTTCTATTGTGCCATCGACTACTCTCTGTGATAAGTTTCTTAAATTTTTTATTGAAAAGGTATCTGCTCTTAGGCTAGCTCACACTAGTGCTACCCCAGATCCTGCTCCCTTTCTGTGCCCTGCTGTCCTCGACCACTTTGAGCCTGTATCCTTCTCTTCTCTCTCGGATGTGGTCAAGCACCTGCGGCCGACAAACTGCACCTCAGATAGCATTCCCTCTCGCCTTCTCAGAGACGTTTTAGATTCAGTTGGAGCAAGTATTTTATTAATTGTAAACACCTCCCTTAGCTCAGGATGTGTCCCTGCTGCCTTCAAACATGCCGTGGTTAAGCCATTACTTAAAAAGAAACATCTCGACCCCTCCTTTCTCGAAAATGTTAGGCCCATTTCCCAGCTACCTTTTTTATCAAAAGCCCTGGAGAGAGTAGTCTACGCCCAGCTGCAGTCTTTTTTAACCACGCATGGAATCCACGAAAAGTTTCAGTCTGGCTTCAAACCCATGCACAGCACTGAAACAGCCCTTTTAAGAGTTTTTAATGATCTGCTCCTAGCCGCCGACTCAGGTAGCCCAGCTGTCCTGGTGCTGTTAGACCTGACAGCTGCTTTTGACACTGTGGACCATAGCATCCTGTTGTCACGGCTTGAACAGTCCGCTGGCATCACAGGCTCTGCCCTTGCATGGTTCAGGTCCTACCTGACAGACCGTAGCTTCGCTGTGCAGCTAGGTGCCTTCTCCTCTGCAAAAGCCCCCTCTTACCTGTGGGGTTCCCCAAGGCTCGATTCTGGGCCCCATCCTTTTCCTACTGTACTTACTGCCCCTAGGCTCAATTCTCACAAAACATAATATTCCCTTCACTGCTACGCCGACGATGTACAGATATATCTCCCTCTCGAAGCAAGTGTCACACACTCATTACAACAGTTGATGGACTGCTTAACTGAGATAAAATCCTGGCTGAGCAAAAACTTTCTAAACCTCAACGAAAGCAAGACTGAGGTCATCTTTTTTGGACCCCAACCTCCAGCCTCCCAGGTTGATATTCTGGGCTCCCTCCAACAAAACATCCTCCCCTCGGTCACGAACCTTGGGGTGACCTTCTCCAGTACTTTTAAATTCGACAAGCAGGTCAGCAGCGTAGTCAAATCCTGCTTTTTTAAAATAAGACTTTTGGCCAAAACCAAGTCGTATTTATCTTTTAAAGACCTGGAAAGGGTTATTAACGCCTTTGTGACCTCGAGACTGGACTACTGCAACGCTCTTTATATGGGTATGGACCAGGCATCAATTAAACGCCTGCAGCTAGTCCAGAACGCAGCTGCACGTTTGCTGACTGGCCATAAAAAGCGTGACCACATCACCCCAATTCTGGCCTCACTGCACTGGCTTCCAGTTCGGTACAGAATTGATTTTAAAATCCTTTTATTTGTTTTTAAAGCACTAAATGGGCTGGCTCCGGCCTATATAGCTGAACTCCTCCAGCGCTACACCCCAGCCAGAGCTTTAAGGTCTGCTGACCATCTGCTGCTGGTAGTGCCCAAGACCAGGCTCAAACCCGAGGGCACCGAGCCTTCGCAGCAGCTGGCCCCAGGCTCTGGAACACTCTGCCCCTCCACGTGAGGTCGGCCCAGACCCTAGGGGTTTTTAAATCCTCACTAAAGACTCACTTCTTCTCTCAGGCCTTCTAGTCAGAGCGGAGCACGACTCCTGACTATTCCCTGTGTTTGTTATATATCTGTTGTAAATTATTGTCTTTTATTGTGATTATAAGTGTTTTTTTATTGCATGTACAGCACTTTGGCTCGACCAAAAATCGCTTTTAAATGTGCTATATAAATAAAACTTGATTTGATTTGATTTGATTTGATATATCATGAGTTTTCACACAAACGCAAAAACACAACATCTCCAACCTCTAGAAACAGCGTTGCACCATTTGCAGATGACCCAAAAAGAGACGTCTGATGTTGATGTGCACGACAAACTCTCTCTCCGTTCTTGAACAACACAGCACATGAAGGATGTGAAGGATGTCCGTCAGCACCAATGTAGAGTTGAAAGAGAGAGAGATGTTATTGTTTTATGAATTCAAGTTTTTAAATATAGATTGGTTAATCATTTCTTAGTAATAAAGACATGTTATCTCTTTGCTTCCTCAATAAACCCAGTACAGTGACAAAGTCCGACTTTTAAAGAACAAACAATGTTATAAAACATCTACAGGCAGGAAGTAGCAGTCTTATGTGTGCTTTATCTGATCTTCACAACAACCTCAATTTTTCTAAATGATATCAACCACTCTCTCCCAAAACTAAAGACAAGTGCTGAGTCATGAAGTCAAAATATGACAAAGTGTAAATCTTTTCAGCTGAAACAAGAGTGACTGTGTTCATAGAGCCTGAGATCTCACCAACATCTGAAACAACAGCAATTTCAAATCTAGATGTGAACAGGCAGAAATAAATATTACAGGAATATTTAAAAAGTAGAGATCATAATACTAACTCCTTCAAAGAAGCAATTAGACAACATTTGAGTTTTAACTTATCTTTATGAAGTATATGTTGATTGAAAACTGTATTGGCCGTAGAATAATGACGCCATTTGTGTTTAGATTGGTTCCCTGAAGGCATTTATTTTAATAGTATGATCACTATATTTCATTATATATTTCAGTCTAGGTTTTTCCATTGTTGCACTATAAAACACTTTTGGTTGTTATTTCATTTCTTATTTCCAGACAGATAAAACAGATGTATTTAGATGTAAAAGTCCACAGATAGCACTGCAGTGACATGTATGCGTTTACTCAAATGTGAAAACATAAATATTATAGTTTCAACTTTTATAAATTATTGTTGCCTTGACTTCATTATCATTCATCTTTCATGTACAGGACAAACAACTCTCAATGAGACTTTAATCTGATGGTACTGATCCAGGTATTCTGTATGTTGACACACTCAAATAGAAGAACATGAAAGGAAGAAAGGGAATATTCCCTCTTCCAATAACAGAACAAGACAATTCACATTTCTATGAAACATATAAACAAAACATTAAAGGATCAGATAGGAAAGTAAGGTTGATTTGTTGTATGTCAACATGTAGGTCATTTCTGTTGGTCATCTCCATCGAGGCAAACATACAGGGTCTTCTCTATCATTTCTCAACATTGTGAGGTAAATTAAGTGATTTCTTAACATTTACACAATGTTCTCATTATTTTGTACACTTTCTTGATCTAATGTCATGAAAGAAAAAGAACATGTATTCTATCATTGAGTTGTCTCTACCTTCATATTTCTCATGCAAATCTAGAAGGAGAGTAGATGAACATTTCATGAGACTTCTCTTGTTAGAAAGAATGTGGTTGTCTCCAAACAGCTTTAACACAGAAGAAATATAAATTACATTTTGTTCAATAAGTACTGACAAACTGCTGCAGATTGTGCAAGGCAATACTAAAGCTGAAGAAAAACAGTTTCCCTTAATAATGGATAAAATAACAGCATTATTTTTACAATATCTGCAATTACCTTTTTAAATGTTTGCTTGTTTCAGATAATATACCGCTACCCATTCTTACTTTGATTTACACTTCACATTTTATTGTGTTGTCTTTGCCTTTTAATGAAACTCAGTATCAATGAACAAAGATTTGCCTCGTCTGATATCCTTTAATGATTGGTACAACTCTTGAAATGTTTTAATTACAAAAGGAGGACAGATGACTCTTCTTAGTCCATCATCCCTGTGCTGGGTTCAGTGGCGGTTCTAGACCAATTTGACTGGGGGGGCCACTGGGGGACCAGCTATTTTCTGAGGGGGGCACAATAAATGCAGGACGAAAAAGAGAACTAGACAGTATGAAGTAATTGCGCATAAGAAAACAATGCAATACAGTTATTGGTCTTTGTTTCAGTACACTTATTTATTTCAGATATATCTTGTAGTTATTACTGTTAGCTTCAGATTAAGTTATAGTACAATTTTTGCACTAACCCCATATCATATTTATATAAAAATAAAGACAATGAACAGTTACATCTCTACTTTACATTACATTTAGCTGACGCTTTTATCCAAAGCGACTTACAATAAGTGCGTTCGACCAACAAAATACAAACTTGAAGAAAACAGAATCATATAAGTACATCAGGTTTCATAGAGCAAACACATTTCAAGTGCTACTCAACAATCTTTAGATAAGCCAGTCCTTTGTTAGTATATGAGTGCTTTGTTAATAGTTCTATCGCTCCAAGTGGAGTCGAAAGAGATGAGTTTTCAGTCTGTGCCGGAAGGTGTGTAAGCTATCTGCTGTCCTGATGTCAATGTAAGCTCATTCCACCATTTTGGAGCCAGGATAGCAAACCCACGTGTTTTTGCTGATGGGAACTTGGGTCCACCTCGCAGCGAGGGTGCAGCGAGTCGTTTGGTTGATGCAGAGCGGAGTGCACGTGCTGGGGTGTACAGTTTAACCATGTCCTGGATGTAGGAAGGGCCAGATCCATTCGCAGCATGGTACGCAAGTACCATTGTCTTGAAGTGGATTCTAGCAGTTACCGGAAGCCAGTGAAGGGAGCGGAGGAGCGGAGTGGTGTGGGAGAATTTAGGAAGGTTGAAGACCAGACGAGCCGCTGCATTCTGGATGAGCTGCAGAGGTCGGATGGCACATGCGGGTAGACCAGCCAGGAGGGAGTTGCAGTAGTCTAGGCGTGAGATGACGAGAGCCTGGACCAGAACCTGCATCACTTTCTGGGTCAGCTGGGGACGTATCCTCCTGATGTTGTAAAGCGTGTACCTGCAGCAGCGGGTTGTAGCAGCGATGTTTGCAGTGAAGGACAGGTTGTTATCTAGGATCACACCCAGATTCCTTGCAGTCTGAGTCAGGGAAACAACAGAGGGGCCGATGTTGATTGTTAGGTCAAGAGTGGGACAATCTTTTCCCGGAAGGAAAAGCAGTTCAGTCTTGTCAAGGTTGAGCTTGAGGTGATGAGCAGACATCCACTGAGAGATGTCAGCTAGACAAGCAGAGATACGTGCGACGACCTGGGTCTCTGAGCAGGGAAAGGACAGGATTAATTAGGTGTTGTCAGCGTAGCAGTGGTATGAAAAACCATACGGGCTAATGAGAGATCCGAGCGAGTTTGTGTACAGGGAGAAGAGGAGGGGACCAAGAACAGACCCCAGAGGGACCCCTGTAGTTAATTGACAAGGGTCGGACTCGGACCCTCTCCAAGTAACCCTGTAGGTGCGGACTTTGAGGTATGAGGTGATGAGGGAAAGAGCAGTGCCTGAAACTCCAAGTTCTTGGAGAGTGCGAAGGAGGATCTGATGATTCACCGTGTCGAATGCAGCAGACAGGTCCAACAGGATGATGACAGAGGAGAGGGATGCTGCTTTGGCAGTGTGCAGTTCCTCAGTGACAGCAATGAGAGCAGTTTCTGTGGAGTGACCTGCCTTGAAACCAGACTGGTGTGGATCCAGAAGGTTGTTCTGATGGAGATAACGGGAGAGTTGTTTAAAGACAGCGCGTTCAAGTGTTTTAGACAGGAACGGGAGGAGAGAGACAGGCCTGTAGTTTATAACATCAGACGGGTTGAGAGTGGGGTTCTTTAGGAGAGGGTTTACTCTTGCCTCCTTGAGACTGTTTGGAAAGTGACCAGTAGTTAGAGAAGTGTTGATGAAATGGGTGAGAAACGGTAGAATATCAGGAGCGATAGTCTGAAGGAGGTTTGAAGGGATGGGGTCCAGAGGACAGGTGGTAGGGCGGGCAGAGGTAATGAGGGTAAGAACTTCACTTGGAGAGAGAGGGGAAAAGGGGGTTAGTGTGTGGGTGAAAGGAGGGTCTGGTGACCCAGCGGTGAGTAAAGGTGAGTCAGAAAAAGAAGAGCGAATATCATCAACCTTTTTTTCAAAGTGGTTAACAAAGTCGCTTGACAGAAGGGAGGAGGGGGAAGGGGCTTTGGGGGGGTCCAGGAGGGAGGAGAAGATGGAAAATATTTTTTTGGGATTGGAATAGGAAGATTGGATCTTATCTTGAAAGAAAGGTCTTTTTGCCTGAGAGATCGAAGCAGAGAAAGAGGAGAGGAGAGCCTGATAGGTTAGGAGGTCGTCATGGTGTTTGGATTTCCACCGTTTCCGCTCTGCTGCCCGAAGGACGGTTCTATTAGCACGCAGTGCGTCATTTAGCCAGGGAGCAGGAGGGGACTGACGAGCCTGCCGAGATGTGAGAGGACAGAGAGAGTCCAGAGAGGATGAGAGAGTAGAGAGGAGAGTTTCTGCAGCAGAGTTTGGAGGCAGGAGTTGAAACGAATCAGAGGAAGGGAGGGCTGAGAGCACCGATGAGGCAAAGGTAGAGGGGGAGAGGGAACGAAGGTTACGGCGGACAGGTGCAGGATGAGAAGAGATTAGTTTGTTATGTTTGAAAAGGGGTAGAGAGAATGAAATGAAGTGATCGCATGTGTGGAGCGGGTTTACAGAGAGGTTAGAAGTAGTGCAGTTCCTTGAGAATATGAGATCAAGGACATTGCCAGCTTTATGAGTTGGTGGGGATGGAGACAGTGAGAAAGCAAAGGCGGTTAACAGAGATGTTAGTTCGTCTATCTTCCCTGTCTGGAGGTTGAAGTCTCCGAGAAGTACATCCGGAGGGCCAGTTTCAGGGATGTGTGAGAGGAGATGATCTAATTCCTCCAAGAAGTCCCCCAAGGCGCCTGGTGGACGGTAGAGAACAACAATGGTTAATTGTATAGGATGGGTTACTGTGACGGCATGGAATTCAAAGGTGGAAGGAGTGAAGTTAGGTAGCTTGAAGAGGGAAACGCTCCATTTGGGAGAGAGCAGGAGACCAGTGCCACCTCCTCTGCCAGTTGGTCTGGGTGTATGGGAGAAGGAATATACTGTAGAGAGAGCTGCTGGGGTGGATGTGTTGGATGGAGTAATCCACGTCTCAGTGAGAGCAAGGAAATCCAGAGACTGCAGGAAAGCATTGCCAGAGATGAAGTCAGCCTTAGGAACAGCTGACTGGCAGTTCCACAGGCCACCTGAAACTAAGTGTTGGATGTCAGTGGAGCATGTGGGATAGACGAGAGCAGGCCGGTTATATCGATTACGAGATACACGGGGCCAGTGATAATTGCGAGAAAACACATTAACAGGAATGGAGAAAATACACATGATTATAGCATGAGGGGCTAAACAACCAAATAAAATAAAACACCAGCGATACTTAGCTCAATCAAAGTAGGATTTGCCTCCTCTTTGCCACCCTCGTGACTCCAGCAGGACTCCATTGTCTTTGTCAGTCTTACTCCAGCAGGACTCTATTGTCTTTGTCAGTCTTCGTCTGTCTGACGCTCCAGGAAAGTCCTACCTAAAATGGACACCTGATTGCCGAGTTCTCACAGCTGTGGGGCCACGTCCCTTTAATTAGTTAACTCTCTGCAGCTGGTGGCCCTCAAAAGGAAATCTAGACTGGCTCCCTCCTGAGTTGTTATTGTGTCTTTTCAGTGGCCCAATGGTTTTACAATTACATTAAGGTATAAAGTTATGAGTTTAACCCTTAATACAGTTACACTTACTCAATAAAGCTCTCAGTATTCTACAAATGTTTAAATCAAAGTTAACCCTAGCAGTCAGTTTGTTCAGTTTTAAGGTTTCAGTCAAATTACTTGTCCCAAGTTTCTGCCGGACAGATATTGTAGCGGTTTTGAGATTTAAAATCACAATTTCAGTCAGATCAACTCCAGAGCATTTATACAGAGTACACACACTGAAACAGAGAAGTCTAAAAACAGAATGTTACTCACACAATTCTAGAAGTCACCAGTTGTTATCTTGTCAAAATCGAGTTGCACACATCATACATCTACAATTACACGGATACAATAGTTTAACTCACCTTCAATTATCGTGGTAGTCTCTCGAAACGTAGGTTTCAATCAGTCTTTCTTGGATGCAACAGCCTCTGATGATCCGAGATGAAAAGTGTTTGTTTTTCGCGCGCTTCAGCCGGACAGTGAAAGTGAGTGCACCGCTCTAATGGGTCCTGAGTGCACTGCTCTAATGGGTCCGACAAGAATGACGAATAACGTTAGTTCCGCCTATTCCATCATTCAATAAATTGTGTAATAAAATCATACATTTTTCATTTTTTTCACTTTTCATTTTTAGGGGGGCCACAGGGGGGTCAGAGGTCAGTGTAAGGGGGGCATTGGCCCCCCCTAGAACCGCCACTGGCTGGGTTGATGAAGGATTTACAGGAAACCCAATGCATTTGTCATAAAAACAAACAATGTTCAATAACTAGTTTATTTTACAGTTTTGATTTAACAGTCACATTTACAGATTACTTACACCAAGTTATTAGTAATTAGCCAAACCACCTTTCCTACAAAAATGAAAATTATGTTGGCATGTATACTTTAATTAAATTCGTCCAAAACTGTTATATGCTAGAATAACAATAACAAAAACGGTGTTCTCCACATATTGAAGGCATGGAATAGGCATAGCCTTAATGACATTGAAATATTCCAACATTTTTTTTGCTGCAAATCAAATAATCAAATAACTTTAGTGTAATTTTGCAACATTCAAATGTGACATTTGATAACAAAAGGTAATTTATTCTTGAAGCGAAAAATAATGTTTGTGGCTTCATCAGAGGTTTACTGGATATTCATTCTCCACAAAGATGGATGCATCAATGTATAGTGTTGATGTAATGGGATACATAATATCAAATATCTTAACAATTTAGTGTGAACCAATCCACACAGTAAACAGATTCTGTAGAAAACAAGATGGAAGTTATACAGTTTTGATACTAAATATGTATGTTTATTACCTTGAATGGAAATAAATCCATATAGGATAAGTGATTAGTTGACTCTGACAGGAGAGATGATCAGAGGTGCAGAGTTTTGAGTACCATCATTCACACACGGACTGAAGTATGGGAAGAGTTTCTCAGTAAAGGAGCAGCCAGTAAAGGAGTAGATCAGAGCTGCAGCATCTACGTCATAAAAGGAGACCAGACCCTCCTCATAATTCACAAACACCCCAACCTTCCGAGGCTGAGACTTCAGAGAGAGACTGACTGGAGGATCATCAAGAGCTTTGTACTCATTTACATTTCTCAACCAGGCAATCCAGATACCACTCTGAGGGCTTAGTCTGATTTTCCCCATCCGGTTTATGGACTCTGTGACCACTCCTAACTCCCAGTCAGTCTATCCTTTAACTTGAACCTCATAGTAAAATGTTCCTGAAGAGAAACTCTGCTTCCCTAAAACACAAATAGAATAATGAAATCTTTTTGGGTTGTATGCAAGATTTTTTGTCACATCACCAAGACTGACTCGTTTTCCAACAAATAAATGTTTGACCAAAAACCTAAAGCCAACACAGGTGATATGATTAGGCCAATGGCCAGCACCCATTCGATTTTTGACCTACCCATAGGCTAAATTACTTTGTGACACTTGAGTGACTTCCTGTTAGCTGGAGCCCCAAATGATTTGCTAACAGCAAAGGGACAAATGGATGGTTTTTTAGTCCTTAAACGTCCACGTGTGGACACTCAATCAAAACCACCTGAAAGCGAAAAGGATTCTGCACATAATAGGCCTCGTGAGTACAAGTAGCTTACTTCTCGGTCTGTTTCATTCAAGCTCTGCTCTGTGTGTGTGTGTGGCACGAGCCATTTTGTGTGCGTGCGCAAGCGAGCGAGAGAGAGAGCTCGCGCACCGGTGGGTATCTACCGGAGATCGTTGTGGTTAGCATCTGGTGCTAGCTAGCCAAGCTAACGGATATAAGGAGCTTTTTCAACAACAAGGTGGAGGGAGAACTCTCTCCTGTCAGACTGAGAGTCTCAGATAACCTCAGCTCAGGTAAAGTAAAGGACTCTCAGTGTTTAGATAGTTAACTTTAGTCTAGTTATCTCAGTGGGTCTCAAGCGGTTTGTTTTAAAAGGGGAGTGAATTGTAAAATATCTATAAAGAAATAGAAAATCTGTTTACAGTTCTGTTTCATATGTATGTTGAGAGATACAGTATATACATAGATCTCTTCATTTTGGCTCTCAAAGTGCACCAGATTGATGCTTTTAACTTCAATATTTAAAAAAAATCTTCCCAGGGGAGCTTGCACTAGAGGAGGTGAGGTCCACTCCCCACTTGTAAAAATAGCACTTTACCCCTGCTTACACCTATATGCCGTGAGCTGATTACCGAGTCTTCATTGTAACAGTCGCGGGTACACTGTGTGTGCGTGTGGGGAGTGTTGCAGTAGAAAATTAAACTGTAGCGCTGGTGCATTAATGGGAAACCCTTAATGTTTGAGCACCCTCTATGAAACGTCAAGCTACCCCACAGCACCCCCTAGAGAAAATCTCTGGCGCCGCCACTGGGGGGGGGGCAAGAGCTGCAACGAGCCGTTTAGTGGAGAGAGTGAATACTGCTGAATACACATACTTTACAGAGATGCTGTATGCGAAACCAATGTGAGTTTGGAAAATTGCACAGTATAATTCTATTCTAGTAAACCTCAACAATGGAATTATGATCAGTGGAAATGGCCATGACATGGGACCTTTAAGAGTGACTGCAAGCTTCTACGTTTTAACCACACACACTTCTACACATATCGAACTGCCCGATTATTCCCCCTATAAAGTGCCACAGTGACGCGTCCTAAAACACTCTATTACTCGTTTTATGAAGGAGATGTCTGGTCACCAAGGCGCATGATGTGTGTGTGTGTGTGCTCTGCTCTGCTCAGCTCTGTGTTCGGTGTGTGTGTCTGTCCCACAACGGCATTTGTTTTAAATGTACACATATCTAGCCAACTCCATAGGTATATGTGGGTGTTCCCAAAATAAATTAGTTTAATCTTAAACACACACACCTTTTTTTTAAATTGTTATAAACGTTGTTAATATGTTTTGGATGCATATTGTTCGAGTATTTGTTCAGGCTGTTACATACAATTAGCCTCTGTTGCCACCTGCTGGTGAGTAAATATTAAAATCAGTTAAAATTGACAACCGGTCCGCGATTTTTTTTTATGTATGGAACCACTGGGTTAGTTAAATCCAGAGGGCTGAACAGTAGGCCTGAGGACAAACAACACCACACTTATATCTAGTTGGAAGTGTAAATATAGTCAGATGTACTGACCAGTGTTTGTCAGAGACTCTGCTGTGTTGTTCAGAAAGATCTGATGAACTCAGTTTGTCTTTTCTTTAGACAGAAACGTAGACTAGTCTCGACTGCAGTGTGGCTGCCTCTCTTATACGGCTCGTACACACGGCGGCGTGCGTTGTCGCCTGCCGGTGGAGGGGGCTGAAACTCGACCAACAACCAATCACATGAATCTCCCGCCCCAGACACACAAGCATGCGGTTTGATTGGCTAGAGCTTGCAGTGGCATATGATTCGATTGGCTGACGCCTCCGTCGAGGCGGCAAAAGTAGAACATTGCTCTACTTTTGCAGCGAGCACCGCGAGAGAAGCTACGCTTTGCTCCCACAATGCAGTTCGGCGAATCGTGACGTCACCCCATTCAAAGTGAATAGGCAGAAGCGTTGAAGCGGCAACGCACGCCGCCGTGTGTAGGCTCCGTTACGGCCCGTCCACACAGCGGCGTGCGTTGAAGCTTCCAACCCGCTCTGAATCAGTCCGCGTCGCTGCGGCTCAGAGACACACAGGGAGGGATTTGTGTTTTTGAAAAACACTCGTTATCGTAATGTCAGGTTTTTGGTGGATTCAATCAAGTCTTGGATTGCAGAGTATGAATGTCCTCTTGCTATTTTCAGTTGATAAATACGTGTGTGAAGTTTGTGAAGGCAGGAGGAAAGCTTCCGCGATCACCGTCTCCTCTGTTCCTCCAAACCCCGCCTGAAAAACTAATAAGAGTGACAGGCTGATAGTGACCTGATAGAAACTTTATTATTCACTTAATCACTGATTGAGATGATGAAGCTAACTTAATCTCATACATGCATGGGATTCATGTAACAGTAAGACAGAGAATGTAAGTGTGCACCCACATGCCCTATTTTTGTTTGTATAATGCTGTTGTAAATACTCCTGTTGTCTGCTGTGTTCAGACTTAAGTCATGTGTGTGATGCCTCATTCAGGACATTCAGTATGCTTTTTTTAACAGAAGACCGTTGCTTGAAGCTGCAACTAGACTGCAGAAGTATTAGTTTTTTGTTTTTGAGGATGGAAACATGTCACACACAGATATAGGGAGGCTAGACCTATACAATTGATTAATTATGGTTTATAATGTAATGTCAAGACGAAGAAGAAGAAAATATGGCTGCACTGTTCAGTGTCAATCCTGTGGAGATGGAGATGGAGGTTATAAATCTCCAAAATAATGTTCAGCTGAAGTCTCAGCAAAACTCACAACATTTCTGAACCTTGTAGACCCAGAAAACTATAATAACATTCACCAAGCAGCACTGAACATGTCTGCTTTATTTGGCTCTACATCCCTTTGTGAAGCAGCTTTTTCTGGCATGAATGTCATGAAATCTAAATACAGAACAAGACCGACTGATGAACATGTAAATGACTCTATTAGAGTGAACCTAAGTGGGTACACTCCAGCATCTCTATGGTGTACTCCATGCAGCGCCATTCATCTCACTAACTGTAAAAAAGAGTGAATGCACTTATTTTACACGTGCCATAAGATGCTTGCAAGGTGGTGATTAAGGCGATGTATTTACTATGTGGGCCATAATAAGAAGTGAAAACATTGTATCTTTCTCTTGGACATTTATGTGAATCTTCAGTGATGTACTTACTATGTTGTCCATATTAATATGTGAGAAATTGTCGTTACCTTGATGTGAAGTTAAGATTTTAGATAAGCTTTAGGTATTGCAATTTCACACAAAAGTAGCTTAATTCAACTGATGGGTGCTATGTGAATAAATGTAAGCGATGCGATGCAAGTAGCTCTTGGCCACTTTCATTTTTTCAAAGTAGCTCTCAGGTGGAGAAAGGTTGCAGAACCCTGATCTAGATATACAAAATAAAACTGAGAACTGATTGTATTTCTCTCAAGAGGACCTCATTGTGAGTTAACTCTACATTTAAAAGTGCAGAGAACTTTATATCAGGGATTTCACTTAAAGAAATAAACTCAAAGAAGGAAAATGGATGCCCTTATTGTTAGAGAATATTTCTTCTCTCTTCCTAAGTGTCAAATAATAATTCTTCCTTACTCCTAAGATATTTAACTTTATTGCCTGTTGACATTTACGACCGAACCCTAAGTCTGTTATCTGTCTTAAGGAATGGGAAGTCTCAGCTATTGTTGACATTACCTGTTTTATGACCGGTCAACTCTCGGTCACAAAGCCAAAGAGTCAGATAAGTGATTCAGTGTCTCCAGGTGTTCACGTATACCTTCCCCTAATATGTGGGTTGACTCTCTGTAAACTAGTTAAAGGGTCTACCAAGATGTGAGGCGGATCAGAATTGACATGACAACCCACCCGTGCAGTCAGAACCTTTTGCTGCTGTGACTTGTGATATGAATTCTCCGGCCGATGCTTGTAATAAACTACCAGTGTTTGACATGAAAGCTCCAATTCTCCTCGTGTCTCTCTGAGTCCTGATTCTCCATTGCAGCAGAAGTTTCCCTTACACTTATACTTATGGGGATGAAATTACCTATAATGGGTATAGTTGATTTTAGCCATTTCACCCATCCCTCGATAGAGTTGAGGTCAAATAATTATAAACAAGGAGAGTTTTATTAAATGAAACTGCATTTTTCATACTATTTCTAGTTGTCAGAGATAGATATTTATTATTTAAATGCAGTGACTTCCTCTCTGTATATAGTAGTGTCCATAGGTAGTGGCAGAGTCCATCAGTCCTGAGCTGGATTCATTAAAACTAAATTAATGTATCATGAAATACAACTTAACGTTTAAAGCAGACTGATCTGTTTAGTGTTGGATGCTCAAGTCACTGCTCACTCAGGTCTGTTGTTCAACAAAAAGTTTATTTTACAGGTTTTATTATTTTACAAACACATATTCACAGATGTCTTTGATTCAAGTTCCCAGTAATTAACCAAACCACATTTTTACACAAAGTAGAAAATGTTGCTGGCATTTATTTTACAAATCTAGTCCAACTTGTTATGCTGATACCAATAGAATACTCTATTCTGTAGACACTAAAAACATGTAATATCCCTTGTACCTAATAAAGGCCCTGTTACATTAGAAAAGTAAGCATTTTTTTGGCAGCACATCAAATAGAAAACAATTTTGTCACACTGAAGGGAACATATTTCATGGTATCAGAAACAGTGATTCCTTCTGGAAGTAAAACATAATGTTTGTTGCTTCCTCAGATGTTTAAATAGATATTCTCCACAAAGATGAATGCAGCAATTTACAAGTAAACAGTAAAACAGATTCTGTAGAAAATAAGATGGAAGCTAAACAGTTTTGATACTAAATAATATTTTACTTTATTATCTTTAATGGAAAAAATCAATATAGGAACATTTATTAGTTCACTCTGACAGGAGAGATGATCAGAGGTGCAGAGTTTTTACCACCACCATTAAGACCAGGATTAAAGTATGGGTAGAGTTTCTCAGTGAAGGAGCAGCCAGTAAAGGAGTAGATCAGAGCTGCAGCATCTACGTCATAAAAGGAGACCAGACCCTCCTCATAATCCACAAACACCCCCACCTTCTGAGGCTGAGACTTCAGAGAGAGAAGGACTCGAGGATCATCAAGAGCTTCGTACTCATTTACATTTCTCAACCATATCGTCCAGTAACCCCCCTGAGGGCTCAGTGTGATCTTTCCCTTCCTGTTGATCGACTCTCTGGCCACTCCTAAAGTCCACTCGGTCTTTCCTTTAACTTGAACCTCAAAGTAAAATCTGCCTGAAGAGAAACTCTGCTTTCCTAAAAGACAAACACAATCAGAAAATCTCTCTGGGTTGTTTGAGAGATTCTTCTTCACATCACCATACCTCACTTGTTTTCCACCACCAGACAGAATGAGACTGCGATGTGCTGTATCAGGATCAAGAGTCACATCCACTGCATACTTCTGGACCCTCTTCAGCTCAGCTTCAATCAGCTTCTTCATCTCTTTACTGAAAGTCTTCTCCAGCTGAATCACAGCTCTCACCACAGTCCCTTCATGTGATGAATGGATGCTGACTTCTGTCCAGTCCTTGGTGGGTGGAGCGACTTTAAGGGACATGAATATTTGGAGAACATGGAGGTGGTCTTCAGAGTGTGTGACCTGCTCCACCTCAGACCTTCTCTTCTGCAGCTCAGAGATTTCCTGTTCCAGCTCTTTGATGAAATCTTCCGCCTGGTTTTCAGTAGTTTTCTGCTTCTCTTTGATCGTGTTGATGAGATTGGCCTGGCCTCTCTCAGCAGACTCCTTCAGAGCAGTGAAGACCTGAACACCTTCTGCTATCTCTCTGTCTGCTTCTTCCTTACTGAGGTACACTGAGTGTTTGATCTCCTCAATCTTCAGTTGTCTCTTCTGGATCATCTGCTGAGTTTCTGTCTCAAGCTCAGCCTTCTGCCCTTCATATCCTTCTTTCAGAGGAACCACATCATGCATCTTGTGATCTGAAACATGGCAGAGCATGCAGACACATGTCTGGTCGGTCTTACAGAACAGCTCCAGAGGTTTATCGTGCTTCGGACACATCCTGTCTTCCAGCTTCTCCACAGGGTCAATCAGCTGATGTCTTTTCAGGCTTGAAGCTGTCAGATGAGGCTCCAGGTGAGTCTCACAGTAGGAGGTCTGACACACCAGGCAGGACTTCAGGGCCTTCAGTTTGGTTTCAGTGCAGACGTCACAGGGAACTTCTGCTGGTTTGAAGACTTGTTGCTCTGAGCTGCTGCTGCTGCTGCTGGCTTTCTGTTGAGCCGACTGTCTGAACTGAGCGACCATCTCAGAGATGAAAGTATTAACGTGAAGCTCAGGTCTTGCGTTGAACTCTTTTTTACACATGGGACACTGGCATCTGTCACTTGTATCCCAGTGTTCAGTGATGCAGTCTTTACAGAAGTTGTGTCCACATGGTAAAGTGACTGGATCAGTGAACACATCCAGACAGATGGAGCACAGAAACCGATCTTCAGATGGTACATAGTTTGCAGCGGCCATATCTGTCACGGTTGAGTGAAGGAAGCAGGACCCAAGCGCAGATAACTTTGATAAACCTTTATTTCAAGGCTAAAATGGAACGAATACAGAAAAACACAGAACACTCACCGTTGGAGTCCGTCACCAACAAAAGAAGCACCGACACTGAACACAGCACGAGACAAGACTAAATACAGGGAGGGCTAATTACCAGACACAGGTGAACACAATCGGTAAACGAGACACAGGTGAGGAGGGAGGAGAAAAACACAAGAGCCACAGGTGAACACAATTCGCTAACGAGACACAGGTGAGGAGGGAGGAGAACACACAGGGACACTAACGACAGGAGGAAAACATGACAGAGAACAGTGAAAACACCCAAACTTAGACAGAACTGTGACAGAACCCCCCCCCTCAAGGGACGGATTCCAGACGTCCCTAAACCCCAACACAAAAATCCAAAAAAAATCCAGCAGGGTGGGTGGAGGGGGTCCGGAGGAGGGACGTATCCCTAGGCCACCAGGGTGGGTGGAGGGGGTCCGGAGGACGGGACTAAGCTGACCGCCCAGGAGCCCAGTAGGGGACCAGGAAGGGATCTCGGGCGGACGGCCCGGGGGCAAGGCAGAGTCCATGGTGGGGCGTAGGCCACAGCGGGCGAACTCAGGGGGCCGAGCATGAGGGCGAAGGCAGCGGCAGGAAGAGTCAGGAGGCCGGGCCCGCGGACGAAGACCGCGGCTCACAGAGGGTCGGGATCGAGGGCGAAGACCAGACAGCTCCGGAGGCCGGGCAGGACCCGGTGTCGGCCGGACAGGAACCGGAGCTGGCGGGACAGGCTTCGGCAGGATCCCCCACGGAAGAGGACCAGGAGTTGGCAGGACCCCCAGCAGGAGAGCGGTTGGCGGGACCTCCGACGAGACAGGACAAAAGGTTGGCAGTACCCCCGGCAGGAGAGTAGACGGCGGGACCTCCAACGGAACAGGACATAGGGTTGGCAGGACCCCCGGCAGGAGAGTAGTCGGCGGGGCCTCCAACGGGACAGGACATGGGGTTGGCAGGACCCCCGGCAGGAGAGTAGTCGGCGGGGCCTCCAACGGGACAGGACATAGGGTTGGCAGGACCCCCGGCAGGAGAGTAGTCGGCGGGGCCTCCAACGGGACAGGACACAGGGTTGGCAGGACCCCCGGCAGGAGAGTAGTCGGCGGGGCCTCCAACGGGACAGGACACAGGGTTGGCAGGACCCCCGGCAGGAGAGTAGTCGGCGGGGCCTCCAACGGAACAGGACATAGGGTTGGCAGGACCCCCGGCAGGAGAGTAGTCGGCGGGGCCTCCAACGGGACAGGACACAGGGTTGGCAGGACCCCCGGCAGGAGAGTAGTCGGCGGGGCCTCCAACGAGACCGGACAAAGGGTTGGCAGGAACCCCGGCAGGAGAGTAGTCGGCGGGGCCTCCAACGGGACAAGACATGGGGTTGGCAGGACCCCCGGCAGAGGGCTAGTCTGCGGGACCTCCAACTGGACAGGACATGAGGTTGGCAGGACCCCCAGCGGAACCTCCAACGGTACAGGACATGGGGTTGGCAGGACCCCCGGCAGAAGACTAGTCTGCGGGACCTCCAACTGGACATGAGTAGGGGCTTGAGTGGGGACTCGAGAGAGGGCTTGAGAGGGAACTTGAGAGGAAACTGGAGAGTGGACTCGAGAAGGAACTCGAGAGGTAACTCGAGAGGGGACCTGAGAGGGGACTTGAGAGGGGACCTGAGAGGGGACTTGAGAGGGAACTCGAGAGGAGACCTGAGGGAAACTTGAGAGGTGACTCGAGGAAAGACTCGAGAGGGAACTTGAGATGGGATGAGGGAAGGGACTAGAGAAGGGACTAGGACAGCTGGGGCCAGAGCTAAGGCTGGAACCATGGCTGCTGGGGCCAGAACTGGGGCTGGAACCATGGCTGCTGGGGCCTGTACTGGGGCCGGAACTATGGCTGTGTGGGCCGGTTCTGTAGCCGGAACCATGACTCTTGGGGCTCGGATTGCTAGCCTGGACTTGCGACTCCTTCTCCTAGAAGCCGCCTGAAGGCTCCGTGGACCTCCAAAAGCCAGCCGAGTTCCAGAAAACGCCTCTTGGACAAGAGCAGGAACTGGGGCGGAAGCACTGGTTGACTCCAGACGGAACACACCGAGACGTTTATAGTCCGCAGGCTGGAAATCACACGCCCAGATGAAGTTCAACATCCAGTCAGGTAAGAACTTCACCAAGTCCGGTTTTCTCCATAGCCAACCGGTGCGCCCTCTACCAGAGCGGCCCTCCTTCTGCCGAACACTGGACGCTCCCCTCCACCAATCATAGCAGCAAGCCAAAGCAAATGAAAACTGCTGTAATTCCAACTCAAATGGGTCATCTGCTGGGTCCATCTCTGGTCGGTGCTTTCTGTCACGGTTGAGTGAAGGAAGCAGGACCCAAGCGCAGATAACTTTGATAAACCTTTATTTCAAGGCTAAAATGGAACGAATACAGAAAAACACAGAACACTCACCGTTGGAGTCCGTCACCAACAAAAGAAGCACCGACACTGAACACAGCACGAGACAAGACTAAATACAGGGAGGGCTAATTACCAGACACAGGTGAACACAATCGGTAAACGAGACACAGGTGAGGAGGGAGGAGAAAAACACAAGAGCCACAGGTGAACACAATTCGCTAACGAGACACAGGTGAGGAGGGAGGAGAACACACAGGGGACACTAACGACAGGAGGAAAACATGACAGAGAACAGTGAAAACACCCAAACTTAGACAGAACTGTGACAATATCTTCACCTGTAGTGTGGAAGAAAAACAATATCTTTATAATACAGTTATAGAAAAAGATAGAAATGGGATTGATATTGGCCAGAGTCATTTACAATTCAATATATGCTGTTTTGACTTGCACTAAGCCAAGCTTGAGCAACCGTTAACATTCAAGACATAATAGGTTTAAGATAGCTACCATGGCAAAACAGCAATGAATGTTTCCTTATCCTGTTGTTTAGACTAGGGCTTCGCGATATGGAGAATATAAACCAAAATAAAATGTTTCACACAACATCTCTAACGTACGGAGCCCCCTAGGGGACATGGAGAAGAAAAAAAAACCCCGTTGCAGTTTGTAGACGGTCCCTAAGCACTCCTCTCCCTCCTCCAGCTGCAGATTGAGACCAATTCTTGATGTTTAGCTCGGATGACGGCGTGTATCGAACTGTTCTGATAAAAACGACTCTGTAGCTCGTTGTCTACCTTGCTATGATTGTAAAGTCATGTTGTTTGTAATTTTACAACGTTATGTTCATGAGTTATTGATCCGCAAAATTTGAATCTGTCAATAACTCAGCTCAGAGGGACGTGCATGTTGCCTCGCTCTGAGTGTTCTCTTGAGGTGTCTTCACTTATGTGAAACCCTTTATATATACAGTCTATGTGTGAAACCCGTGCCTATTGCCAAGCACTGATGTTATATCTTTATATTTAAGGCCAAGCTCAAAGTAAAATCGATTAACCGCTCCATTGTTGTGGTTTCTGTGTTGCCGTAGCAGCCGAACTGACCAGGAAGTACATTGAGCTAAATGAAAAGTTATGCGAGATCTCGCAAAACATTATTATTTTTTTTTATTTATTTTTTTTCTTCTTCTCCATGTCCCCTAGGGGGCTCCGTACTAACGACATTGTAGATTGACTATTTGTGCACAAAATATTTACACAATAACATTTTTGATAGATAATCAGAAAAAAGCAAATGGTTTGAACCGTCTGGTAGTTTAAGAAAGTTACATCACTTTCCTGTAATGCAGCCTTTAAAGCCAGGAAATTACACTCGTGCAATTTTACTACTTCGGAAAAATCTGACACCATGTCTAGTCTAATATCCAAGGCCCAGTCGTTCAAAACCAAACAACAGGATTAGGATCACTTTGATATCCGATCAGATCAGGAAATCCAATCCAAGCTTTAATCTGGATCAAATCTTCAAAACGGGTTCAAACCGACAACACAGGATTGGGATCAGTTTGATCCCAAAAAACTGGATTATCTTGATCCCACAATATAATATCAATATAAATAAGATGGAAAAGTTTGTTAACTGAAAAAATACATGTTTAGCCTTCATGGCAAATCAATTTTATTTTTCATTTTTTGGTCACGTTTGTGGCCTATTTAGTTTTCAACCAAATGTTGATGACATAAATGTTTATGCTCATAAAATGATCACAACAAAGATTGTCAATCACAAATGTAATTTAGATTAAAGAAGAAATATCTTGATCAAAAAAAAAGTCCATCATCGGTCATCACCTTTCAAAAGTAATTGGGGACAATAGATGTCTCTGCAATGTGGTCAATCCGTGTATCTACCGTCCAATTGTTTTTCTGTATTAAACAAGTCAACGGAAGAGCGTCTGAGAGGCGTCTTTGCTTTTTACCTTACTAAATGGTCTAATGGTCATTGGAGCGAGGGGGGGGGGGGAACTCACGGAAGTGATTTCAAAACAAAAGCACTCGTGTGCTTGGATCAGTGATAATATTAGAAACAAGGGGAAACAAGGGGAATTTAGCGATCACAACGAAAACGGCCAAGACACATATTGAGCCCAGAAAATGGATGTTATTAAGGGCTGTAAATATAATAAGCCTGTGTCTAAAATGGACCGCATTGTTAGGAGATTTAAACTACAGCGGTTCTGCTCTGCGGTCACTCAGCCGTCTCTCCAGTTTGATACAATGAAGTACTTCTAGTGTGTTGTTTAAAAAAACAAATCCTCTGTCAATGTCCCCTCCTGAGAACAAGAATGCATGTTTTTCTGCTATTTTGAATAAGCGTTAAAAAACCTTTCTTCCTGAGACTGATATTGTTGCACAGAGTATTTGAAGAGGATATGGTAGACATATTATCAGCAATACTTCCAGTCAGTACTCCGGCAGCAGCATTTTCACACCTAGGAAAGTCTTTAGAGTCTGGCCTGGATAGCTGGTCACACTATCCTTCAGCAAAGTGACACACTCTGTCACATGGTTGCCCTCTTATGATGCTGCTGTCTTTTAATATATCATTATTTCTCTGCCGCTAATTCGTTCCTTGCAGATTCTTCATTCTCATCGGCCTCATCCTTCCATCAGTCCCAGTCAGCGCCTCCAGCACACTTCCAGTGTCTGACTCCATATGATATTGTCCTGATGCTGTAAGGGTGATGCCCCATGATCACAACATGACCCCTCTAAAGTCTGAGTGCCATGGACTTCATATTATGTCTGTCATTAATGTTACATCATCCATTATAACAGTTTTCTTTCCTTTTTCTCTCCTCTCTTAACTGAATAGCTCTGTCTTTAAGTATAACCCAATGTAAAGTCCTTTTCCTGCACCCTTTGAAGGCTTCAAAACAGGCATTTTTACTGTATGTGTTTGGAGTAATGACACAATCAATGGCCCAGAATTGTACTTTTCTTTTTGCCGCTGCTTTTAATTGAACTATTCACATCTTAAACTGCACTGTAACTTTTATCCATGTATTTTTTTTTTTCTTTTAATGTTTATTTTATTATCTTTTCTTTTTAATGACTGATTTTAAATGCCATTGTCTTAATGTCTTTCGTTTTTTGTAAAGCACTTTGAATTGCCTTGTGTTGAAAGGTGCTATATAAATAAACTTGCCTTGCTTTATAAACTATGAATCTTGTGGTGAAGAAATACAGACGGGTTAAGCCGGCCAGGTTATATTTATATGCCTTTTTTGGAGCCCTTTTTTTCAATATTTATTCAAATGTCAGTAGTTATTTAAACAAACAACTATCTGAGGATAATACAAGCAACCATAAAACGCCCTTTATCTAGAGAGCCATTGAAGCCCATGAAGAATTTATCCTTCCACAAATCTGTTCATCTGCTGTATTAATAAAGTTGTTTTCAAATTCAAGTTAAGGCACTATCTGCAGAACATTACAAATATTAACTTCAACCAAAGTCAATTTAAATAGTGGGCAAAAATGGGTTAATTGCCATGGATGTGGTGTTTGATATAGTTTACGTTGAATTTCAACTATTTTAGGCAGAACAACGTATATATTGACAACAACTTTTTATTTACAATTTACTATAATTTAGAAAGGTTTTTGTGAGAAATCATTTCAAAGTAAACTTTTTTTCATTTTATATTTAAATTTGAAATGTTTGCACACAACATTATTAATTTATACATTTTTAAAAATTATGAATCCATTGATTGTGGTTCCTTGAGGCTGGGGAAGATATATCAGCATGTACAGTATAAGTATAATGGAAAAGTAAATAAAATAGGTTTCATAGGAGGATGTGGATTTATTTTCTCTCACCTTGTAATTACACAATCAAACAATCTATAATTTAGCTCTGGCCTTCACTCACATAAAAACATTTTGTTGAATTGGACACATTTTTCGAAACTCTGCGAGGAATGAACTAAGAGCAGAGAAATAATCCTATTTGAAAAGACAGCAGCTTCATAAGAGGCCAACCAGAGTGACAGGGTGTGTCAGTGTGCTGAAGGATAGACCAGCTATCCAGACCAGACTCTAAAGACTTTCCAAGGGCTGAAAATGCTGCTGCCGGAGTACTGACTGGAAGTGTTACTGATATTATGTCTACCACCTCTTAAAGTACTCTGTCCAACAATATCAGTCTCATGAAGAAAGCTTTTTAACGCTTATTCAAAATAGCAGAGAAACATGCATTCTTGTTTTCAGGAGGGGACATTGACAGAGGATTATTGGAAAAGTACACAGTAAGTACTTCATAGTACGTGTGGGGGTAGTTTCACTACTGAGTCCAACAGGATCAATCTCACGAAGAACTAATGGCAACAAAAAAGAATTCCCTCATCAAATTTAGCAGAAGTGGCTTGAATGTGTATTGTCAGTATTGGGCTAACTAATACAAAGTCAAACATTAAGAACTAATGGTAAAATTATATTTTTATCATTCATCAAGGATAGCAGAAAAACATGCATTATGGAGGGACTTTGACAGAGGATTACTCACAAAGTACACAGTAAAAGTACTTCATTTTATTTCTGGTAGAAGTCAACTAGAACCGAGTCCAACAGTATCAGTTTCCTTAAGAACTTGTGGTAAAACATATTTGTATCACGCGTCAAATATAGTAGGAATAATGAAGAGCAGCTGATTTGAAAAAAACCCGCGAGAGACGGCTGAGTGACCGCAGAGCAGAACCGCTGTATAGTTTAAACTATTTAACAATGCGGTCCATTTTAGACACAGGCTTATTATATTTACAGCCCTTAATAACATCCATTTTCTGGGCTCAATATGTGTCTTGGCCGTTTTCGTTGTGATCGCTAAATTCCCCTTGTTTATAATAATCACTGTTCCTTCAGCAGGATGATCAGGTGATTCAAAGTGTGATTTTACCATACGAGTGCTTTTGTTTTGAAATCACTTCCGTGAGTTTCACCCCGCCCCTCGCTCCAAGGACCATTTGACCAGTTAGTAAGGTAAAGAGCAAAAAGCAAAAAACGGCTCTCAGACGCTCTTCCGTGTACTTGTTTAATAAAGAAAAACAAATGGACGGTAGATACACGGATTGTGGTCTCTTGTCTTCCTTGACTTATTTTTCATATCCACTAGATGGCGATCGGTAGGATTAAACCATTGATATTCAGGATCTAGTAATCTTGAAAAGTCTGAATCTGGATCAGGGTGATCCTATCCTGAATTGCTTTGAAATACTGGGAGAAAATCTGGCCGAGTTGTCCGATCCTGGATCACCAAAAATGGGATTTCAAAATGTGATCGGATCTGATTGTTGAGATTAAAAGTTGTGAACCACTGGGCCCAGATGATGATATCATATTGATAACTACCTTAGCCCTAGTGTACACCCATTTATATTAAACAATAACACTGATACAGGCACTTTGTGACAAACATAGTTGCTTCACATTTTAAACCTCAAACTGGTTCTTTTGTGGTGAGCTTTTAATATGACACACCTATACAAAAAAGAGTAAGCAGGATGTAGGAAGTAATCAGTAATAATGGCAGGAAACCAGGAATGAGGATAAACTCCTAACCCAGAGCTGCCAACGTTTGAGTTCAGCTTGAAGTGAGATTTTTTTTTGGTGAACCGAAAAAATAAACGTTCATGTGTACAGTGTTACAAATGTATTGCACATATACAAACTAGGGTTTCCCATTAATGTACCCTACAGTGGAATACGCACATACAGTGTACCCGATCATTCTTTTTTAAATATTGAAGGTAAATGCATCAACCTGGTGCACTTTGAGAGCAAAATGAATTTATGGTAAACAGATTTTCTTTTTCTTTATGGATATTTTACAAATCACTCGCCTTTTAAACTGTATTTTTGTTTTACTGTCACATGTATTTCATAACTGTTTTTCATTTATTCTCATAAATGGTGACCAAAACGTTTGAGAGCCACTGAGATAACTAGACTAAAGTGAACTATCTAAACAGAGAGTCCCTTACCTCACTGAGCTGTAGTTATCTCTCAGTCTGACAGGACAGAGCTCTCCCTTTCCTTGTTTTAGAAACAGCTGTTAATATCCGTTAAGGCAGTGCTTCTCAAAGTGTGGTCCGCGGACCACTAGTGGTCCGTGAGCAACCCCTAGTGGTCCGTGAGTATATTGGTACAATTTCACATTTTAAATAAATTAATAAATTAAAGTTTTACGCACTCTCGCGGGAATATCTCCGCAATGGAGCGAGCTTAAGTTTTCACCTTCATCACACAAGTTGCCACTTGTTTGTACCATTTTCAGGCGATTTGTACTCTGTTCTAGAAAAACGATGTGATTTTGGATATTTGTGGAGTTAGGTGGTCCGCGAGTGTTTTTTTATTGGTTAAGTGGTCCTTGGTATGAAAAAGTTTGAGAAACACTGTGTTAAGGTAACCAGATGCTAACAACAACAATGCAAATAGTGAGTTTGGTAGAAATATACTGTATAATAGTAAAGTTATTTAAGATGATGCCATATTTATTGAAGATTTTACATTATAAATATTCCCCAAAATGATTCAAAAGCATATTCTTCAAAACTCTCTGCTGTAGTATGACACACAGGAGACTATTGATGTGTGTGGTGAGTTTGGTAGTAATAAGCAGTATAATAGTGATTGAATATTATTGTATTCTCTTTTTTCGGAGTTGCACTTTGCAGACGGTCCCTGAACACTCGTTTCTTCTCCGGCTGCGGATAGGGACCAATAGTAATGTGTCCAGCTCGGAGGATGGCGCATATTGGCTTTTTTGATCAACATGTGATTGATTGTAGTTCGTTGTCAACCTTACCACGGTACTTAGGAGACGTCATTTGTGTCTGAATAACATTTTGTTCATGAGTTATTGATCCGTGAAATCAGAATCTCCCAATATCGTTTCAGCTTTACTGAACTAAGCCGGAAGACTGTCTCATTTCGTAGACCGCTCGGTTTGCTGTTCCTTCACTTTATTTTTATATTTATATTAGGGCTGTCAAGTTAAAAAAAATTAACGCCACTAATTATTTTAACGCGATTAACGCATGTGTATTTTTTGTCCTCGGCCGCCCCGTAGTTTCAGAGCGCATCGAGTTTAAAATACGGTCTACAAGCTGATGCTGACAGCCCCGCTCCTGCCGCCCGCTTGCAGCAGACCACACTTCCACGCTCACCGGCAGGCACCGACTGGCTATTGGAAGGACCGGGAGGGTGTGTGTATGTGTGGCACGAGCGAGCGAGAGAGAGAGAGACCTTACGTGCATTGTTGTTGTTAGCATCTGGTGCTAGCTAGCTGCGCTAACGGATATAAGGAGCTGTTTAAATGAAAACAGAGGAGCGACATTTCGCTACGACTGCGCCGAGCACTTGACTTTATGCAGGAAGCCAGACAGTGGGACATTGTACGAAAAGTCAGCACACTCAGCACGGATACAGCCTCACACACACACACACACACACACACACACACACACACACACACACACACACACACACACACACACACACACACACACACACACACACACACACACACACACACACACACACACACACACACACACACACACACACACACACACACACACACACACACACACTTTGTATTATTGAATGAGAGAGGTTCCAGGTTGAATTGAGGCGAATATTTGTCATGTTCAGAGGTTGTTGTGTTTAATATTCATGAGAATATTTGTCATTGTTCAAATGATAATAAACATTAGCATAAAGCATATTTGTCCACTCATATGTTGGTAAGAGTATTAAAAACTTGAAAAATATTCCTCTAAGGTACATTTAGAACAGATAAAAAAATGTGCGATTAATTTGCGATTAACCGCGATTAACTATTTTAATCGACTGACAGCCCTAATTTATATACATTTATTTTGGACGAAAACTTGGCGTGAGGAAAGGCAAGTGTGGCGTGAGTGCGTGAGATATGGGCTAATTGCGTGACTCTCACACTCAATGCATGAGTGTTGGCAGCCCTGCAGCTAACCGCAGATATTCAGTTACAAGTTAGTTAAATCCAGAGGGCTGAACCGTAGGCCTGAGGACAAACAACACCACACTCATATCATATTTAGTTGAAGGTGTAAATATAATCAGATGTACTCACCAGTGTTTATCAGAGACTCTGCTGTGTTGTTGAGAAAGATCTGATGAACTCAGTTTGTATTTTCTGTAGACAGAAACGGAGACTAGTCTCGACTGCAGTGTGGCTGCCTCTCTGACTAACTTAACTTTCGTTTCCTGAGTGTGACGAGTAAGCTCTCCTCTTTCCACTGTAGCTGCTCCTCTCACTGCAGCTGGTTGTGTTCCCTCCCTCTGATTCACACAGGTGTTGGGAAATACCAGGGACTCTTCAGGTTAATATGGAGCAAAGGTGGTGCTCACAGTGGGAGGAGTGAAAAGTGTTGCTAACTTTTATTATTTGTGTTGAAACTGTCTCAGCTATACTTTAACCTGAACAGTTTAGTTTATTTGAATCAGAGATGTTTAACCCCTTTCGCAAAGGCAAGATCAATCTAGTATTTTAATATAGTAATATACAATGTAATGTGAAATAAGAAAATGTTAGATATGTGACTGCTTTGACCTTTTTCTGTTATCTATCCTCATTGATGCCCATTCTATTTATTGCAGGACTGGTGTATTATTTAGCATTAGTTTGATCTAGATGTACAAAATAAACCTGGAAACTGATTGTATTTCTCACAAGAGGACCTCAATGTGAGTTAACTCTACATTTAAAAGAGAAGAGAACTTTATTTCAGGGTTTTTCTTTTTTAAGAAATAAACTCAAAGAAGGAAAATAGATGCCTTTCAAGTTAACTATTAAACTAATTTCATACAAATACAAATGTTGATGCATCAGATTTATACATTTATGAAGGATCTTAATATATTTTTATAACCTTGACAAATATCATTGACTTGTTATCCTTATAGTATCATACCTTGAGTTGTTGGTATTGTTAAACCCCTTATGCTTATGGGGATGACATGACCTATAATGGGTATAGTTGATTTGAGCCTTTTCACCCATCCCTCGATAGAGTTGAGGTCAAATAATTATAAACAAGGAGAGTTTTATTAAATGAAACTGCATTTTTCATACTTTTTATAGTTTTCAAAGATAGATATTTATTATCTAAATGCAGTGACTTCCTCTCTGTATATAGTAGTGTCCATAGGTAGTGGCAGAGTCCATCAGTCCTGAGCTGGATTCATTAAAACCAAATAAATGTATCATGAAATACAACTTAACGTTTAAACCAGACTGATCTGTTTAGTGTTGGATGCTCAAGTCACTGCTCACTCAGGTCTGTTGTTCAACAAAAAGTTATTTTTACAAGTTTTTTATTTTACAAACACATATTCACAGATGTCTTTGATTCAAGTTCCCAGTAATTAACCAAACCACCTTTTTACACAAAGTAGAAAATGTTGCTGGCATTTATTTTACAAATCTAGTCCAACTTGTTATGCTGATACCAATTGAATACGTTACATTTGAAAAGTAACAGCACAACAAATAGAAAACAATTTTGTCACACTGAAGGGAACATATTTCATGGCATCAGAAACAGTGATTCCTTCTGGAAGTAAAACATAATGTTTGTTGCTTCATCAGATGTTTAAATAGATATTCTCCACAAAGATGAATGCAGCAATTTACAATGTTGACTTGTGTAAATCAATTTGCCAGAGTAAACAGATTCTGTAGAAAATAAGATGGAAGCTAAACAGTTTTGACACTAAATCATATTTTTGTTTATTACCTTGAATGGAAAAAAATCAATATAGGAACATTTATTAGTTCACTCTGACAGGAGAGATGATCAGAGGTGCAGAGTTTTTACAACCATCATTAAGACCAGGACCAAAGTATGGGTAGAGTTTCTCAGTGAAGGAGCAGCCAGTAAAGGAGTAGATCAGAGCTGCAGCATCTACGTCATAAAAGGAGACCAGACCCTCGTCATAATCCACAAACACCCCCACCTTCTGAGGCTGAGACTTCAGAGAGAGAAGAACTGAAGGGCCAGCAGGAGCTTTGTACTCATTTCCATTTCTCAGCCATATCGTCCAGTAACCCCCCTCAGGGCTCAGTGTGATCTCTCCCTTCCTGTTGATCGACTCTCTGACCACTCCTAGATCCCACTCGGTCTTTCCTTCAACTTGAACCTCAAAGTAAAATCTGCCTGAAGAGAAACTCTGCTTTCCTAAAACACAAATACAATAAGAAAATCTCTCTGGGTTGTTTGGGAGATTCTTCTTCACATCACCGAGCCTCACTTGTTTTCCATCACCTGACAGGATTAGTTGAGGATGTGCTGTATCAGCATCAAGAGTCACATCCACTGCATACTTCTGGACCCTCTTCAGCTCAGCTTCAAGCAGCTTCTTCATCTCTTTACTGAGTGTCTCCTCCAGCTGAATCACAGCTCTCACCACAGTCCCTTCATATGATGATGGAGGGATGCTGACCTTTGTCCAGTCCTTGGTGGGTGGAGCAACTTTAAGGGACATTAATCTTTGGAGAAGATGGAGGTGGTCTTCAGAGTGTGTGACCTGCTCCACCTCAGAGCTTCTCTTCTGCAGCTCAGAGATTTCCTGTTCCAGATCTTTGATGAAATCTTCCGCCTGGTTTTCTGTAGTTTTCTGCTTCTCTTTGATCGTGTTGATGAGATTGGCCTGGCCTCTCTCAGCAGACTCCTTCAGAGCAGTGAAGACCTGAACACCTTCTGCTATCTCTCTGTCTGCTTCTTCCTTACTGAGGTCCACTGAGTGTTTGATCTCCTCAATCTTCAGTTGTCTCTTCTGGATCATCTGCTGAGTTTCTGTCTCAAGCTCAGCCTTCTCCCCTTCATATCCTTCTCTCAGAGGAACCACATCATGCATCTTGTGATCTGAAACAGTGCAGAGCATGCAGACACATGTCTGGTCGGTCTTACAGAACAGCTCCAGAGGTTTGTCGTGCTTCGGACACATCCTGTCTTCCAGCTTCTCCACAGGGTCAATCAGCTGATGTCTTTTCAGGCTTGAAGCTGTTAGATGAGGCTCCAGGTGAGTCTCACAGTAGGAGGTCAGACACACCAGGCAGGACTTCAGGGCCTTCAGTTTGGTTTCAGTGCAGACGTCACAGGGAACTTCTGCTGGTTTGAAGACTTGTTGCTCTGAGCTGCTGCTGCTGCTGCTGCTGCTGGCTTTCTGTTGAGCCGACTGTCTGAACTCAGCGACCATCTCAGAGATGAAAGTATTAACGTGAAGCTCAGGTCTTGCGTTGAACTCTTTTTTACACATGGGACACTGGCATCTGTCACTTGTATCCCAGTGTTCAGTGATGCAGTCTTTACAGAAGTTGTGTCCACATGGTAAAGCGACTGGATCAGTGAACACATCCAGACAGATGGAGCACAGAAACCGATCTTCAGATGGTACATAGTTTGCAGCAGCCATATCTTCACCTGTAGTGTGGAAGAAAAAACAATATCTTTATAATACAGTTATAGAAAAAGATAGAAATGGGATTGATATTGGCCAGAGTCATTTACAATTCAATATATGCTGTTTTGACTTGCACTAAGCCAAGCTTGAGCAACCGTTAACATTCAAGACATAATGGGTTTAAGATAGCTACCATGGCAAAACAGCAATGAATGTTTCCTTATCCTGTTGTTTAGACTAGGGCTTCGCGATATGGAGAATATAAACCAAAATAAAATGTTTCACCCAACATCTCTAACGTATGGAGCCCCCTAGGGGACATGGAGAAGAAAAAAAAACCCCGTTGCAGTTTGTAGACGGTCCCTAAGCTCTCCTCTCCCTCCTCCAGCTGCAGATTGAGACCAATTCTTGATGTTTAGCTCGGATGACGGCGTGTATCGAACTGTTTTGATAAAAACGACTCTGTAGCTCGTTGTCTACCTTGCCATGATTGTAAAGTCATGTTGTTTGTAATTTTACAACGTTATGTTCATGAGTTATTGATCCGCGAAATATGAATCTGTCAATAACTCAGCTCAGAGGGACGTGCATGTCCCCTCGCTCTGAGTGTTCTCTTGAGGTGTCTTCACTTATGTGAAACCCTTTATATATACAGTCTATGTGTGAAACCTGTGCCTATTGCCAAGCACTGATGTTATATCTTTATATTTAAGGCCAAGCTCAAAGTAAAATCGATTAACCGCTCCATTGTTGTGGTTTCTGTGTTGCCGTAGCAGCCGAACTGACCAGGAAGTACATTGAGCTAAATGAAAAGTTATGCGAGATCTCGCAAAACATTATTTATTTATTTTTTTTCTTCTTCTCCATGTCCCCTAGGGGGCTCCGTACTAACGACATTGTAGATTGACTATTTGTGCACAAAATATTTACACAATAACATTTTTGATAGATAATCAGAAAAAAGCAAATGGTTTGAACCGTCTGGTAGTTTAAGAAAGTTACATCACTTTCCTGTAATGCAGCCTTTAAAGCCAGGAAATTACACTCGTGCAATTTTACTACTTCGGAAAAATCTGACACTATATCTAGTCTAATATCCAGGGCCCAGTCGTTCAAAACCAAACAACAGGATTAGGATCACTTTGATATCCGATCAGATCAGGAAATCCAATCCAAGCTTTAATCTGGATCAAATCTTCAAAACGGGTTCAAACCGACAACACAGGATTGGGATCAGTTTGATCCCAAAAAACTGGATTATCTTGATCCCACAATATAATATCAATATAAATAAGATGGAAAAGTTTGTTAACTGAAAAAATACATGTTTAGCCTTCATGGCAAATCAATTTCATTTTTCATTGTTGCTCACGTTTGTGGCCTATTTAGTTTTCAACCAAATGTTGATGACATAAATGTTTATGCTCATAAAATGATCACAACAAAGATTGTCAATCACAAATGTAATTTAGATTAAAGAAGAAATATCTTGATCAAAAAAAAAGTCCATCATCGGTCATCACCTTTCAAAAGTAATTGCGGACAATAGATGTCTCTGCAATGTGGTCAATCCGTGTATCTACCGTCCAATTGTTTTTCTGTATTAAACAAGTCAACGGAAGAGCGTCTGAGAGGCCTTTTTGCTTTTTACCTTACTAAATGGTCTAATGGTCATTGGAGCGAGGGGGGGGGGGGGGGGGAACTCACGGAAGTGATTTCAAAACAAAAGCACTCGTGTGCTTGGATCAGTGATAATATTAGAAACAAGGGGAAACAAGGGGAATTTAGCGATCACAACGAAAACGGCCAAGACACATATTGAGCCCAGAAAATGGATGTTATTAAGGCTGTAAATATAATAAGCCTGTGTCTAAAATGGACCGCATTGTTAGGAGATTTAAACTACAGCGGTTCTGCTCTGCGGTCACTCAGCCGTCTCTCCAGTTTGATACAATGAAGTACTTCTAGTGTGTTGTTTAAAAAAACAAATCCTCTGTCAATGTCCCCTCCTGAGAACAAGAATGCATGTTTTTCTGCTATTTTGAATAAGCATTAAAAAACCTTTCTTCCTGAGACTGATATTGTTGCACAGAGTATTTGAAGAGGATATGGTGGACATATTATCAGCAATACTTCCAGTCAGTACTCCGGCAGCAGCATTTTCACACCTTGGAAAGTCTTTAGAGTCTGGCCTGGATAGCTGGTCACACTATCCTTCAGCAAAGTCACACACTCTGTCACATGGTTGGCCTCTTATGATGCTGCTGTCTTTTAATATATAATTATTTCTCTGCCGCTAATTCGTTCCTTGCAGATTCTTCATTCTCATCGGCCTCATCCTTCCATCAGTCCCAGTCAGCGCCTCCAGCACACTTCCAGTGTCTGACTCCATATGATATTGTCCTGATGCTGTAAGGGTGATGCCCATGATCACAACATGACCCCTCTAAAGTCTGAGTGCCAAGGACTTCATATTATGTCTGTCATTAATGTTCCATCATCCATTATAACAGTTTTCTTTCCTTTTTCTCTCTTCTCTTAACTGAATAGTCCTGTCTTTAAGTATAACCCAATGTAAAGTCCTTTTCCTGCACCCTTTGAAGGCTTCAAAACAGGCATTTTTACTGTATGTGTTTGGACAAATGACACAATCAATGGCCCAGAATTGTAATTTTCTTTTTGCCGCTGCTTTTAATTGAACTATTCATATCTTAAACTGCACTGTAACTTTTATCCATGTATTTTTTTTTTCTTTTAATGTTTATTTTATTATCTTTTCTTTTTAATGACTGATTTTAAATGCCATTGTCTTAATGTCTTTCGTTTTTTGTAAAGCACTTTGAATTGCCTTGTGTTGAAAGGTGCTATATAAATAAACTTGCCTTGCTTTATAAACTATGAATCTTGTGGTGAAGAAATACAGACGGGTTAAGCCGGCCAGGTTATATTTATATGCCTTTTTTGGAGCCCTTTTTTTCAATATTTATTAAAATGTCAGTAGTTATTTAAACAAACAACTATCTGAGGATAATACAAGCAACCATAAAACGCCCTTTATCTAGAGAGCCATTGAAGCCCATGAAGAATTTATCCTTCCACAAATCTGTTCATCTGCTGTATTAATAAAGTTGTTTTCAAATTCAAGTTAAGGCACTATCTGCAGAACATTACAAATATTAACTTCAACCAAAGTCAATTTAAATAGTGGGCAAAAATGGGTTAATTGCCAAGGATGTGGTGTTTGATATAGTTTACGTTGAATTTCAACTATTTTAGGCAGAACAACGTATATATTGACAACAACTTTTTATTTACAATTTACTATAATTTAGAAAGGTTTTTGTGAGAAATCATTTCAAAGTAAACTTTTTTTCATTTTATATTTAAATTTGAAATGTTTGCACACAACATTATTAATTTATACATTTTTAAAAATTATGAATCCATTGATTGTGTTTCCTTGAGGCTGGGGAAGATATATCAGCATGTACAGTATAAGTATAATGGAAAAGTAAATAAAATAGGTTTCATAGGAGGATGTGGATTTATTTTCTCTCACCTTGTAATTACACAATCAAACAATCTATAATTTAGCTCTGGCCTTCACTCACATAAAAACATTTTGTTGAATTGGACACATTTTTCGAAACTCTGCGAGGAATGAACTAAGAGCAGAGAAATAATCCTATTTGAAAAGACAGCAGCTTCATAAGAGGCCAACCAGAGTGACAGGGTGTGTCAGTGTGCTGAAGGATAGACCAGCTATCCAGGCCAGACTCTAAAGACTTTCCAAGGGCTGAAAATGCTGCTGCCGGAGTACTGACTGGAAGTGTTACTGATATTATGTCTACCACCTCTTAAAGTACTCTGTCCAACAATATCAGTCTCATGAAGAAAGCTTTTTAACGCTTATTCAAAATAGCAGAGAAACATGCATTCTTGTTTTCAGGAGGGGACATTGACAGAGGAGTACTGGAAAAGTACACAGTAAGTACTTCATAGTACGTGTGGGGGTAGTTTCACTACTGAATCCAACAGGATCAATCTCACGAAGAACTGATGGCAACAAAAAAGAATTCCCTCATCAAATTTAGCAGAAGTGGCTTGATTGTGTATTGTAAGTATTAGGCTAACTAATACAAAGTCAAACATTAAGAACTAATGGTAAAATTATATTTTTATCATTCATCAAGGATAGCAGAAAAACATGCATTATGGAGGAACTTTGACAGAGGATTACTCACAAAGTACACAGTAAAAGTACTTCATTTTATTTCTGGTAGAAGTCAAACTAGAACCGAGTCCAACAGTATCAGTTTCCTTAAGAACTTGTGGTAAAACATATTTGTATCACGCGTCAAATATAGTAGGAATAATGAAGAGCAGCTGATTTGAAAAAAACCCGCGAGAGACGCAGACCCGGCGGCAGACATACGTCTCTGGGCGGGCATTTGATTTACCAGGGCGGGCCCAACCCGAAACTTACATTTCCCGGGAAATCTCAAGATGTGTCAAGGGGGGGGTTAAGGTTGCCATAAGGCTGTTGACGGTCTTATTATAGACTACATCCATTGGTTGGTTTTGTGGCACATTTGTAACGCTGTGCCAACTTGAGCTAGCACGCAGGCAAACCTGAGCGCACACAGGGTGGAGAGGTGGAGTGAGGTTGAGCGATGGAGAGAAAGGGAAAGAGAGAGAGAGCGAGGCAGAGAGCGTGTGCAGCGGTCTGCTTGCGCACAGAGCAGGAGTTTGTGAGAGAGCTGGCTTGAGAGTCAATTTCTCTTCAAAATATAATTGATTGCCAGCCTCCCTTGTCCCTGGCTGGCTGGCTAGCTCGTTGGTCACGTAACTGATGTCTTCTAATGTGCCTGCGCTGAGTTGCCATATTCCTCTCTCAAGTGTATAAGTGTGAACCACTTCCTGATATCCATTGTTGCAGATAAATATAAATGATAATAGCCAAACTAACCTAGCAAGAGTAAACTGACAGGCTGCTGTGCCGCATCTCACTCAAAAACCCACACGACTCAACCCAGCGAAAAAAACAGTCTCGCGCGCAGCCTTTCATTCAGAATTTCATAGCAAAAAAAAAAAAGGTATTAAACTAATCTTTCAACATAGTTTAAAACAAAAAATAAATATTAGGACAAAGCCCTACAAATAACAACAAACAGAATATTTTTGTTGGGTAATCTCTGGTAGGGCTAACCCATACAGTGGGGGGGCTCACATCAGTATTTGCAATGTAATTACATACATGCTCCCCTTGACAGTGAAACGCCACGTGTGAGGTTTAGATTATTTCCCTGTCTCAATCCAAATTGAACTGTATGAAATAAAAAGGCACATTTGTCTTGATGTAAATAACAAGAGATTTTTTGAAATACTAAACATAAAATACACATTCTGGTACTCTCTTGAGAAGAAAAATAAATAAATCTATTAGGCCTACTACACGACATATTTAAAAAAAAAAATGAATGCCATTTTAGTTTTTTGTTACTTTGTTCTGAAAGCTGAACCTGCTGCTCCTCACAGAGAGAAGAGGGAGAGGCTGTGAATGACTTTACATTGTGGATAAGGGTGGATAGCCCCCATTGTTCTGTGTGTCAAAATGAAAGACAGCCCACACACCTATCAATCATCAAACCGTGGGGTCTGATTTCATTACGTGTTGATTTATATCAACACGTAATGTTGTATCGAGTATAGAGATGTACTACAGCAAAAGTAATCTCCGTGGGGACTTCCTGCAACAACACCACGCCGTTATCTTGATTCTGATTGGCCAGAAGACATTATCAAAGATGTTCTATTGAGAAAAGACGATCACTACGTGACAAAAGTTTTCAAAACCGTTTCTAGTCTTCGGTATTTACTGCTGTCTGTGCAATTTACTCCGCGCGAGTTGGCGGACTTTATTTATCTTACTTTAAAATCATTTTTCATGGTGGGGCTAAGCCATTTCTTGGTATGGCTGTAGCCTACCCCAGTATACCCTGGCGCCGCCACTGAACATAATAATAAAACAATTAAAATGTTGTATTCAGCCCTGATTAAAACAGCGGGCCCAAATCCTGGACGGGCGGGCCCAAATCCTGGATGGGCGGGCCCGGCCCCATGGGGCCCGCCCATGACGCCGGGTCTGGAGAGACGGCTGAGTGACCGCAGAGCAGAACCGCTGTATAGTTTAAACTATTTAACAATGCGGTCCATTTTAGACACAGGCTTATTATATTTACAACCCTTAATAACATCCATTTTCTGGGCTCAATATGTGTCTTGGCCGTTTTCGTTGTGATCGCTAAATTCCCCTTGTTTATAATAATCACTGTTCCTTCAGCAGGATGATCAGGTGATTCAAAGTGTGATTTTACCATACGAGTGCTTTTGTTTTGAAATCACTTCCGTGAGTTTCACCCCGCCCCTCGCTCCAAGGACCATTTGACCAGTTAGTAAGGTAAAGAGCAAAAAGCAAAAACGGCTCTCAGACGCTCTTCCGTGTACTTGTTTAATAAAGAAAAACAAATGGACGGTAGATACACGGATTGTGGTCTCTTGTCTTCCTTGACTTATTTTTCATATCCACTAGATGGCGATCGGTAGGATTAAACCATTGATATTCAGGATCTAGTAATCTTGAAAAGTCTGAATCTGGATCAGGGTGATCCTATCCTGAATTGCTTTGAAATACTGGGAGAAAATCTGGCCGAGTTGTCCGATCCTGGATCACCAAAAATGGGATTTCAAAATGTGATCGGATCTGATTGTTGAGATTAAAAGTTGTGAACTACTGGGCCCAGATGATGATATCATATTGATAACTACCTTAGCCCTAGTGTACACCCATTTATATTAAACAATAACACTGATACAGGCACTTTGTGACAAACATAGTTGCTTCACATTTTAAACCTCAAACTGGTTCTTTTGTGGTGAGCTTTTAATATGACACACCTATACAAAAAAGAGTAAGCAGGATGTAGGAAGTAATCAGTAATAATGGCAGGAAACCAGGAATGAGGATAAACTCCTAACCCAGAGCTGCCAACGTTTGAGTTCAGCTTGAAGTGAGATTTTTTTTTGGTGAACCGAAAAAATAAACGTTCATGTGTACAGTGTTACAAATGTATTGCACATATACAAACTAGGGTTTCCCATTAATGTACCCTACAGTGGAATACGCACATACAGTGTACCCGATCATTCTTTTTTAAATATTGAAGGTAAATGCATCAACCTGGTGCACTTTGAGAGCAAAATGAATTTATGGTAAACAGATTTTCTTTTTCTTTATGGATATTTTACAAATCACTCGCCTTTTAAACTGTATTTTTGTTTTACTGTCACATGTATTTCATAACTGTTTTTCATTTATTCTCATAAATGGTGACCAAAACGTTTGAGAGCCACTGAGATAACTAGACTAAAGTGAACTATCTAAACAGAAAGTCCCTTACCTCACTGAGCTGTAGTTATCTCTCAGTCTGACAGGACAGAGCTCTCCCTTTCCTTGTTTTAGAAACAGCTGTTAATATCCGTTAAGGCAGTGCTTCTCAAAGTGTGGTCCGCGGACCACTAGTGGTCCGTGAGCAACCCCTAGTGGTCCGTGAGTATATTGGTACAATTTCACATTTTAAATAAATTAATAAATTAAAGTTTTACGCACTCTCGCGGGAATATCTCCGCAATGGAGCGAGCTTAAGTTTTCACCTTCATCACACATGTTGCCACTTGTTTGTACCATTTTCAGGCGATTTGTACTCTGTTCTAGAAAAACGATGTGATTTTGGATATTTGTGGAGTTAGGTGGTCCGCGAGTGTTTTTTTATTGGTTAAGTGGTCCTTGGTATGAAAAAGTTTGAGAAACACTGTGTTAAGGTAACCAGATGCTAACAACAACAATGCAAATAGTGAGTTTGGTAGAAATATACTGTATAATAGTAAAGTTATTTAAGATGATGCCATATTTATTGAAGATTTTACATTATAAATATTCCCCAAAATGATTCAAAAGCATATTCTTCAAAACTCTCTGCTGTAGTATGACACACAGGAGACTATTGATGTGTGTGGTGAGTTTGGTAGTAATAAGCAGTATAATAGTGATTGAATATTATTGTATTCTCTTTTTTCGGAGTTGCACTTTGCAGACGGTCCCTGAGCACTCGTTTCTTCTCCGGCTGCGGATAGGGACCAATAGTAATGTGTCCAGCTCGGAGGATGGCGCATATTGGCTTTTTTGATCAACATGTGATTGATTGTAGTTCGTTGTCAACCTTACCACGGTACTTAGGAGACGTCATTTGTGTCTGAATAACATTTTGTTCATGAGTTATTGATCCGTGAAATCAGAATCTCCCAATATCGTTCCAGCTTTACTGAACTAAGCCGGAAGACTGTCTCATTTCGTAGACCGCTCGGTTTGCTGTTCCTTCACTTTATTTTTATATTTATATTAGGGCTGTCAAGTTAAAAAAAATTAACGCCACTAATTATTTTAACGCGATTAACGCATGTGTATTTTTTGTCCTCGGCCGCCCCGTAGTTTCAGAGCGCATCGAGTTTAAAATACGGTCTACAAACTGATGCTGACAGCCCCGCTCCTGCCGCCCGCTTGCAGCAGACCACACTTCCACGCTCACCGGCAGGCACCGACTGGCTATTGGAAGGACCGGGAGGGTGTGTGTATGTGTGGCACGAGCGAGCGAGAGAGAGACCTTACGTGCATTGTTGTTGTTAGCATCTGGTGCTAGCTAGCTGCGCTAACGGATATAAGGAGCTGTTTAAATGAAAACAGAGGAGCGACATTTCGCTACGACTGCGCCGAGCACTTGACTTTATGCAGGAAGCCAGACAGCGGGACATTGTACGAAAAGTCAGCACACTCAGCACGGATACAGCCTACAGCCTACCACACACACACACACACACACACACACACACACACACACACACACACACACACACACACCACACACACACACACACACACACACACACACACACACACACACACACACACACACACACACACACACACACACACACACACACACACACACACACACACACACACACACACACACACACACTTTGTATTTTTGAATGAGAGAGGTTCCAGGTTGAATTGAGGCGAATATTTGTCATGTTCCAGGTTGTTGTGTTTAATATTCATGAGAATATTTGTCATTGTTCAAATGATAATAAACATTAGCATAAAGCATATTTGTCCACTCATATGTTGGTAAGAGTATTAAAAACTTGAAAAATATTCCTCTAAGGTACATTTAGAACAGATAAAAAAATGTGCGATTAATTTGCGATTAACCGCGATTAACTATTTTAATCGACTGACAGCCCTAATATATATATACATTTATTTTGGACGAAAACTTGGCGTGAGGAAAGGCAAGTGTGGCGTGAGTGCGTGAGATATGGGCTAATTGCGTGACTCTCACGCTCAATGCATGAGTGTTGGCAGCCCTGCAGCTAACCGCAGATATTCAGTTACAAGTTAGTTAAATCCAGAGGGCTGAACCGTAGGCCTGAGGACAAACAACACCACACTCATATCATATTTAGTTGAAGGTGTAAATATAATCAGATGTACTCACCAGTGTTTATCAGAGACTCTGCTGTGTTGTTGAGAAAGATCTGATGAACTCAGTTTGTATTTTCTGTAGACAGAAACGGAGACTATTCTCGACTGCAGTGTGGCTGCCTCTCTGACTAACTTAACTTTCGTTTCCTGAGTGTGACGTGTAAGCTCTCCTCTTTCCACTGTAGCTGCTCCTCTCACTGCAGCTGGTTGTGTTTCCTCCCTCTGATTCACACAGGTGTTGGGAAATACCAGGGACTCTTCAGGTTAATATGGAGCAAAGGTGGTGCTCACAGTGGGAGGAGTGAAAAGTGTTGCTAACTTTTATTATTTGTGTTGAAACTGTCTCAGCTATACTTTAACCTGAACAGTTTAGTTTATTTGAATCAGAGATGTTTAACCCCTTTCGCAAAGGCAAGATCAATCTAGTATTTTAATATAGTAATATACAATGTAATGTGAAATAAGAAAATGTTAGATATGTGACTGCTTTGACCTTTTTCTGTTATCTATCCTCATTGATGCCCATTCTATTTATTGCAGGACTGGTGTATTATTTAGCATTAGTTTGATCTAGATGTACAAAATAAACCTGGAAACTGATTGTATTTCTCACAAGAGGACCTCAATGTGAGTTAACTCTACATTTAAAAGAGAAGAGAACTTTATTTCAGGGTTTTTCTTTTTTTAAGAAATAAACTCAAAGAAGGAAAATAGATGCCTTTCAAGTTAACTATTAAACTAATTTCATACAAATACAAATGTTGATGCATCAGATTCATACATTTATGAAGGATCTTAATATATTTTTATAACCTTGACAAATATCATTGACTTGTTATCCTTATAGTATCATACCTTGAGTTGTTGGTATTGTTAAACCCCTTATGCTTATGGGGATGACATGACCTATAATGGGTATAGTTGATTTGAGCCTTTTCACCCATCCCTCGATAGAGTTGAGGTCAAATAATTATAAACAAGGAGAGTTTTATTAAATGAAACTGCATTTTTCATACTTTTTATAGTTTTCAAAGATAGATATTTATTATCTAAATGCAGTGACTTCCTCTCTGTATATAGTAGTGTCCATAGGTAGTGGCAGAGTCCATCAGTCCTGAGCTGGAATTATAAATACCAAATTAATGTATCATGAAATACAACTTAACGTTTAAACCAGACTGATCTGTTTAGTGTTGGATGCTCAAGTCACTGCTCACTCAGGTCTGTTGTTCAACAAAAAGTTTATTTTACAAGTTTTTTATTTTACAAACACATATTCACAGATGTCTTTGATTCAAGTTCCCAGTAATTAACCAAACCACATTTTTACACAAAGTAGAAAATGTTGCTGGCATGTATTCTACAAATGTAGTCCAACTTTTTATGCTGATACCAATTGAATACGTTACATTAGAAAAGTAACAGCACAACAAATAGAAAACAATTTCTTCACACTGAAGAGAACATATTTCATGGCATCAGAAACAGTGATTCCTTCTGGAAGTAAAACATAATGTTTGTTGCTTCATCAGATGTTTAAATAGATATTCTCCACAAAGATTAATGCAGCAATTTACAATGTTGACTTGTGTAAATCAATTTGCCAGAGTAAACAGATTCTGTAGAAAATAAGATGGAAGCTAAACAGTTTTGATACTAAATGTGTTTGTTTATTACCTTGAATGGAAAAAAATCAATATAGGAACATTTATTAGTTCACTCTGACAGGAGAGATGATCAGAGGTGCAGAGTTTTTACCACCATCTTTATGACATGGGTTGAAGAATGGGTAGAGTTTCTCAGTGAAGGAGCAGCCAGTAAAGGAGTAGATCAGAGCTGCAGCATCTACGTCATAAAAGGAGACCAGACCCTCCTCATAATCCACAAACACCCCCACCTTCTGAGGCTGAGACTTCAGAAAGAGAAGGACTGAAGGATTATCAAGAGCCTTGTACTCATTTCCATTTCTCAACCATATTGTCCAGTTACCGAACTCAGGGCTCAGTGAGACTCCTCCCTTCCTGTTGATCGACTCTCTGGTCACTCCTAAAGTCCAGTCGGTCTTTCCTTTAACTTGAACCTCAAAGTAAAATCTGCCTGAAGAGAAACTCTGCTTTCCTAAAACACAATCACAATCAGAAAATCTCTCTGGGTTGTTTGAGAGATTCTTCTTCACATCACCATACCTCACTTGTTTTCCATCACCTGACAGAATGAGACTGGGATGTGCTGTATCAGGATCAAGAGTCACATCCACTGCGTACCTCTGGACCCTCTTCAGTTCAGCTTCAATCAGCTTCTTCATCTCTTTACTGAGTGTCTCCTCCAGCTGAACCACAGCTCTCACCACAGTCCCTTCATATGATGATGGAGGGATGCTGACCTTTGTCCAGTCCTTGGTGGGTGGAGCCACTTTAAGGGACATTAATCTTTGGAGAAGATGGAGGTGGTCTTCAGAGTGTGTGACCTGCTCCACCTCAGAGCTTCTCTTCTGCAGCTCAGAGATTTCCTGTTCCAGCTCTTTGATGAAATCTTCCGCCTGGTTTTCTGTAGTTTTCTGCTTCTCTTTGATCGTGTTGATGAGATTGGCCTGGCCTCTCTCAGCAGACTCCTTCAGAGCAGTGAAGACCTGAACACCTTCTGCTATCTCTCTGTCTGCTTCTTCCTTACTGAGGTCCACTGAGTGTTTGATCTCCTCAATCTTCAGTTGTCTCTTCTGGATCATCTGCTGAGTTTCTGTCTCAAGCTCTGCCTTCTGCCCTTCATATCCTTCTCTCAGAGGAACCACATCATGCATCTTGTGGTCTGAAACAGTGCAGAGCATGCAGACACATGTCTGGTCGGTCTTACAGAACAGCTCCAGAGGTTTGTCGTGCTTCGGACACATCCTGTCTTCCAGCTTCTCCACAGGGTCAATCAGCTGATGTCTTTTCAGACCTGACATTGTCAGATGAGGCTCCAGGTGAGTCTCACAGTAGGAGGTCAGACACACCAGGCAGGACTTCAGGGCCTTCAGTTTGGTTTCAGTGCAGACGTCACAGGGAACCTCTGCTGGTTTGAAGACTTGTTGCTCTGAGCTGCTGCTGCTGCTGCTGCTGCTGGCTTTCTGTTGAGTCGACTGTCTGAACTGAGCGACCATCTCAGAGATGAAAGTATTAACGTGCAGCTCAGGTCTTGCGTTGAACTCTTTTTTACACATGGGACACTGGCATCTGTCACTTGTATCCCAGTGTTCAGTGATGCAGTCTTTACAGAAGTTGTGTCCACATGGTAAAGCGACTGGATCAGTGAACACATCCAGACAGATGGAGCACAGAAACCGATCTTCAGATGGTACATAGTTTGCAGCAGCCATATCTTCACCTGTAGTGTGGAAGAAAAAACAATATCTTTATAATACAGTTATAGAAAAAGATAGAAATGGGATTGATATTGGCCAGAGTCATTTACAATTCAATATATGCTGTTTTGACTTGCACTAAGCCAAGCTTGAGCAACCGTTAACATTCGAGACATAATGGGTTTAAGATAGCTACCATGGCAAAACAGCAATGAATGTTTCCTTATCCTGTTGTTTAGACTAGGGCTTCGCGATATGGAGAATATAAACCAAAATAAAATGTTTCACCCAACATCTCTAATGTACGGAGCCCCCTAGGGGACATGGAGAAGAAAAAAAAACCCCGTTGCAGTTTGTAGACGGTCCCTAAGCTCTCCTCTCCCTCCTCCAGCTGCAGATTGAGACCAATTCTTGATGTTTAGCTCGGATGACGGCGTGTATCGAACTGTTCTGATAAAAACGACTCTGTAGCTCGTTGTCTACCTTGCCATGATTGTAAAGTCATGTTGTTTGTAATTTTACAACGTTATGTTCATGAGTTATTGATCCGCGAAATATGAATCTGTCAATAACTCAGCTCAGAGGGACGTGCATGTCCCCTCGCTCTGAGTGTTCTCTTGAGGTGTCTTCACTTATGTGAAACCCTTTATATATACAGTCTATGTGTGAAACCTGTGCCTATTGCCAAGCACTGATGTTATATCTTTATATTTAAGGCCAAGCTCAAAGTAAAATCGATTAACCACTCCATTGTTGTGGTTTCTGTGTTGCCGTAGCAGCCGAACTGACCAGGAAGTACATTGAGCTAAATGAAAAGTTATGCGAGATCTCGCAAAACATTATTTATTTCTTTTTTTTCTTTTTTTTCTTCTTCTCCATGTCCCCTAGGGGGCTCCGTACTAACGACATTGTAGATTGACTATTTGTGCACAAAATATTTACACAATAACATTTTTGATAGATAATCAGAAAAAAGCAAATGGTTTGAACCGTCTGGTAGTTTAAGAAAGTTACATCACTTTCCTGTAATGCAGCCTTTAAAGCCAGGAAATTACACTCGTGCAATTTTACTCCTTCGGAAAAATCTGACACTATATCTAGTCTAATATCCAAGGCCCAGTCGTTCAAAACCAAACAACAGGATTAGGATCACTTTGATATCCGATCAGATCAGGAAATCCAATCCAAGCTTTAATCTGGATCAAATCTTCAAAACGGGTAGTTCAAACCGACAACACAGGATTGGGATCAGTTTGATCCCAAAAATCTGGATTATCTTGATCCCACCAGAGGGGTGGATTTGCAGTGGATTACCAGAGCAACATGTACTGTACCATTTATTTTAAAATAGGTTTCAATATAAATAAGATGGCAAAGTTTGTTAACTGAAAAAATACATGTTTAGCCTTCATGGCAAATCAATTTTATTTTTCATTTTTTGGTCACGTTTGTGGCCTATTTAGTTTTCAACCAAATGTTGATGACATAAATGTTTATGCTCATAAAATGATCACAACAAAGATTGTCAATCACAAATGTAATTTAGATTAAAGAAGAAATATCTTGATAAAAAAAAAAAGTCCATCATCGGTCATCACCTTTCAAAAGTAATTGCGGACAATAGATGTCTCTGCAATGTGGTCAATCCGTGTATCTACCGTCCAATTGTTTTTCTGTATTAAACAAGTCAACGGAAGAGCGTCTGAGAGGCGTTTTTGCTTTTTACCTTACTAAATGGTCTAATGGTCATTGGAGCGAGGGGGGGGGGGGGGGGGGAACTCACGGAAGTGATTTCAAAACAAAAGCACTCGTGTGCTTGGATCAGTGATAATATTAGAAACAAGGGGAATTTAGCGATCACAACGAAAACGGCCAAGACACATATTGAGCGCAGAAAATGGATGTTATTAAGGCTGTAAATATAATAAGCCTCTGTCTAAAATCGACCGCATTGTTAGGAGATGTAAACTACAGCGGTTCTGCTCTGCGGTCACTCAGCCATCTCTCCAGTTTGTTTTTTCAATTCAGCTGCTCTTCATTTTTTGTCCTGCTATATTTGATGATCGATAGAAGTATTTTTTACCATAAGTTCTTAATAAAACTGACACTGTTGGACTCGGTACTAGTTTGACTGCTACCAGAAATAAAATGAATTACTTGTACGGTGTACTTTGTGAGTAATCCTCTGCCAGAGTCTCCTCCAGTACATAATGCATGTTTTCTGCTAACTTTGATGAATGATACAAAGACAATTTTACCATTAGTTCTTAATTATATTGATACTGCTTGACTCAGTAGTCTTACACCTACTACCACAATACAATGAAGTACTTCTAGTGTGTTGTTTAAAAAAACAAATCCTCCGTCAATGTCCCCTCCTGAGAACAAGAATGCATGTTTTTCTGCTATTTTGAATAAGCATTAAAAAACCTTTCTTCCTGAGACTGATATTGTTGCACAGAGTATTTGAAGAGGATATGGTGGACATATTATCAGCAATACTTCCAGTCAGTACTCCGGCAGCAGCATTTTCACACCTTGGAAAGTCTTTAGAGTCTGGCCTGGATAGCTGGTCACACTATCCTTCAGCAAAGTGACACACTCTGTCACATGGTTGGCCTCTTATGATGCTGCTGTCTTTTAATATATAATTATTTCTCTGCCGCTAATTCGTTCCTTGCAGATTCTTCATTCTCATCGGCCTCATCCTTCCATCAGTCCCAGTCAGCGCCTCCAGCACACTTCCAGTGTCTGACTCCATATGATATTGTCCTGATGCTGTAAGGGTGATGCCCCATGATCACAAAATGACCCCTCTAAAGTCTGAGTGCCAAGGACTTCATATTATGTCTGTCATTAATGTTCCATCATCCATTATAACAGTTTTCTTTCCTTTTTCTCTCTTCTCTTAACTGAATAGCTCTGTCTTTAAGTATAACCCAATGTAAAGTCCTTTTCCTGCACCATTTTAAGGCTTCAAAACAGGCATTTTTACTGTATGTGTTTGGAGTAATGACACAATCAATGGCCCAGAATTGTAATTTTCTTTTTGCCGCTGCTTTTAATTGAACTATTCATATCTTAAACTGCACTGTAACTTTTATCCATGTATTTTTTTTTTTTCTTTTAATGTTTATTTTATTATCTTTTCTTTTTAATGACTGATTTTAAATGCCATTGTCTTAATGTCTTTCGTTTTTTGTAAAGCACTTTGAATTGCCTTGTGATGAAAGGTGCTATATAAATAAACTTGCCTTGCCTTACTTTATAAACTATGAATCTTGGTGCTTGAAGAAATACAGACGGGTTAAGCCGGCCAGGTTATATTTATATGCCTTTTTTGGAGCCCTTTTTTTCAATATTTATTAAAATGTCAGTAGTTATTTAAACAAACAACTATCTGAGGATAATACAAGCAACCATAAAACGCCCTTTATCTAGAGAGCCATTGAAGCCCATGAAGAATTTATCCTTCCACAAATCTGTTCATCTGCTGTATTAATAAAGTTGCCACGTGTTTTCAAATTCAAGTTAAGCCACTATCTGCAGAACATTACAAATATTCTTAATTTGCAGTATTTTATTTTAAAGTGTTCAGAAAGACTGCATCAATGATATGCTACATATCTATCTATATAATATCAATATTGTTATTAACTTCAACCAAAGTCAATTTAAATAGTGGGCAAAAATGGGTTAATTGCCATGGATGTGGTGTTTGATATAGTTTACGTTGAATTTCAACTATTTTAGGCAGAACAACGTATATATTGACTAAAACTTTCTTTTACAATTTACTATAATTTAGAACGGTTTTTGTGAGAAATCATTTCAAAGTAAACTTTTTTTCATTTTATATTTAAATTTGAAATGTTTGCACACAACATTATTAATTTATACATTTAAAAAAATATATGAATCCATTGATTGTGTTTCCTTGAGGCTGGGGAAGATATATCAGCATGTACAGTATAAGTATAATGGAAAAGTAAATAAAATAGGTTTCATAGGAGGATGTGGATTTATTTTCTCTCACCTTGTAATTACACAATCAAACAATCTATCATTTAGCTCTGGCCTTCACTCACATAAAAACATTTTGTTGAATTGGACACATTTTTCGAAACTCTGCGAGGAATGAACTAGGAACAGAGAAATAATCCTATTTTAAAAGACAGCAGCTTCATAAGAGGCCAACCAGAGTGACAGGGTGTGTCAGTGTGCTGAAGGATAGACCAGCTATCCAGACCAGACTCTAAAGACTTTCCAAGGGCTAAAAATGCTGCTGCCGGAGTACTGACTGGAAGTATTGCTGATATTATGTCTACCACCTCTTAAAGTACTCTGTCCAACAATATCAGTCTCATGAAGAAAGCTTTTTAACGCTTATTCAAAATAGCAGAGAAACATGCATTCTTGTTTTCAGGAGGGGACATTGACAGAGGAGTACTGGAAAAGTACACAGTAAGTACTTCATAGTACGTGTGGGGGTAGTTTCACTACTGAGTCCAACAGGATCAATCTCACGAAGAACTGATGGCAACAAAAAAGAATTCCCTCATCAAATTTAGCAGAAGTGGCTTGATTGTGTATTGTCAGTATTAGGCTAACTAATACAAAGTCAAACATTAAGAACTAATGGTAAAATTATATTGTTATCATTCATCAAGGATAGCAGAAAAACATGCATTATGGAGGAACTTTGACAGAGGATTACTCACAAAGTACACAGTAAAAGTACTTCATTTTATTTCTGGTAGAAGTCAAACTAGAACCGAGTCCAACAGTATCAGTTTCCTTAAGAACTTGTGGTAAAACATATTTGTATCACTTGTCAAATATAGCAGGAATAATGAAGAGCAGCTGATTTGAAAAAAACCCGCAAGAGACGGCTGAGTGACCGCAGTGCAGAACCGCTGTATAGTTTAAACCAGTGGTTCTCAACTGGTGGGTCGCGACCCAAAAGTGGGTCGCGGACCCGTTTCAAGTGGGTCGCGGATGTGAGTGAAGAAAAAAAAAATTGAAAAAAAAAATTTGGAAATGTTTTTGTTTTTTTTGGGTAAAAAGTTGTGGTGACCACCTATTTTACCACTGGGACATAATTCAATCACGGAACTACGGGTTGGGGGTATTGTTTCCGCACGGACATATGTGTTCATATTCTATATATGTTGTGTGCCCTCCCGGCTCTTTCTCTTGTCGACCCGGGCTGCGACCCGACAACATGTCCTGTGCAGCTCCGTATTAAAGTACCCTTTTGCACCTTCGATGCACCGCCTCCGACTCCCATATCTACCGGCACTACACTGGTGACTCTGACACGTCTTGGGAAGTTTCCGGGACGAAGCCGAACACGGCAAAAGGAACTCAGGTTCCTTTCTCGAAATGCCGGGGATTTTTTGGAGACGTCCGTGGCTGCCACCGGCACGCGGACTGAGGCGTGCTCCGCAGAAGGCTGGAGACGTTGCTCGCCGTTCCCGCATAGGGGGGGACGATGCACGACCTGCTGGGTCGACCAGCAACCCCATTGCTACCTCATGGGGCTGTTTCTTCGGGGCGTGCGGCTGCACGTCCCAGCGGCGCTAGCTGGCGACGACTAGCAGCTATCCACGTGGGGCTAACGACGGCTAGCAGCTACCGATGGCTGCCAGCTAACGGCCTCAGCTAACGGCTAGCTGCTAACGGCTAGCTGCTAACGGCTATCGACCTTTTTGAGTTTTTTTCTGGTGCCTGAGAGGAGGTTTGACCATGTCTGGTTGGCCTCGTGTGAATCCTCTCACTATTTCGCCCACCTGTTTTTGACCGTGGACAGTACGGCCCTTTTTGAGCTTTTTCTGGTGCCTGAGAGGAGGTTCGACCATGTCTGGTCGGCCTCGTGTGGACACTCTCACCTTTTTCACCACCTCGACGGTGGTTCCAGACGCCACTCACGTTCATCGACGCCTGGGTGGTGCACTCCTGGACCTCGTCTCGCCTCGACGGTTTCGGACGTGCCCATGCCTTCATCGGCCCGTGGGTGGCGCGCTCCGGAGCCTGTCTGGCCTCTGCCTTCGCCTCGGCGGTTTTGGACGTGCCCATGCCTTCATCGGCCCGTGGGTGGCGCGCTCCGGGACCCTGCCTGGCCTCTCCTCTTACCGCGGCTCACGGTTCACCTCGACGGCGGTTCCAGACGCCACTCACGTTCATCGACGCCTGGGTGGTGCACTCCTGGACCCCGTCTCGCCTCGACGGTTTCGGACGTTCCCATGCCTTCATCGGCCCGTGGGTGGCGCACTCCGGAGCCTGTCTGGCCTCTTCCTTCGCCTCGGCGGTTTCGGACGTCCCCATGCCTTCATCGGCCCGTAGGTGGCGCGCTCCGGGACCCTGCCTGGCCTCTCCCCTGTCCACGGCTCCTTCCTCCCGGGGATGCTGCTCCTGCCCCCCGGGGACCCTGCTCCTGCCCCCCGGGGACCCGGCTCCTTCCTCCCGGGGATGCTGCTCCTGCCCCCCGGGGACCCGGCTCTTTCCCCCTGAGGACTTTGTGCCCGCTGCCGTTGTGCCCTCGCCTGCGGCCGGGCAGCGCTCCTCCCTGCTGGGGACCACCGGGATATTCACGCCGTCCCCACGTCGCAGCACTGCGGCCCCCTTACGACGCCTACTGCGGCCCCGTTCCGGCCCGTCTCCCACCCCCGGTGAGGATGCCCTCGCTCTCGTTAAAGCCCCTGCCCTCTCCTGCGGCCCCCTTCCGACGGCCCGTCCCATGGCCCGGCCCCACCCTCCTCGGCCCCTGTGGTGCTTCCTCCCGGACACGGAGATAGTGTCCATGGTTGAATTCTGGGGGGGCTTGTGTGGTGACCACCTATTTTACCACTGGGACATAATTCAATCACGGAACTACGGGTTGGGGGTATTGTTTCCGCACGGACATATGTGTTCATATTCTATATAGAGAGGCGAAGTCCCTCCCCTTCCGAGAGCCTCCATGGGACCCCGGAAGCGGGAAAATATACATTGAAGTCAATGGAGAGAGAAAGGTTATCTTTTGATCCCGTCTGAATTGTGCCACGAATGACACATATGATGTTTGTCAATTTAAAAGAACATTTTGCAAGTCAAAAAAATAAAAATGTGTCGTAAAACTGTGAAGTTACACATTTGTTTGTGTGAAACCGCTCAGTGAACTACAGGTCTCTGGTCTCGCACAATACGCGTCACCATCACAAAGACGGCCGTCACGTTAGCAAATTCCACCTGTTTCTTTCAGAATGAGGCGAAAAGTATAAAACGAGGTGAACATCACTCCAAGTCTGGGCACGTTGAGAGCTGTACATGCACGAAAGGGGAGTTAGTCGGTTCTGTAAGAGCCAGCATGCGGGACCGGCTTTACAAGGTTTCGGTGAGTAATATGAGTGCAATGTGTAACGTTAATGTCAGCTAGCTAACATTAGCTAACAAGGTACACTAACGTGTTTTGTTTTAGCAACTAGTTTTCTCCTTAAGAACTTCGTGGTCTCTGTGGATGCTGTGGATAACATTAGTGTTCACAAGAACAAGGTACACTCCCGTGTCTTGTTTTAGTTGCTCTTCAGATTGAAGCGGCCAGTTTTATATCGACTATACTGTATGTGTGATCTCCTTTTACATCTTGTTGTGTCGTTTCAGTTTATCTGCTGTGTGTAGATTCAAGGGTTTGGTTTTCTAGGCACAGCTGTGTGTGACTCCCTCTGGTGCACTGGTATGTGTGTTCCTAATGTAGAGCGCATTGATTCATTAATAAACTACACACTGAGTCTAGATCCTGACCAAATCCTTTTTTATTGTTGATCAAATGTTTTTCAAAAATGTATTCATACACATTTAGAAAAGTACAATCACAACCAATACAACAATCAGACAAGAGGACAACACTATGGAAAAATAAACCCTCCCCCCCAGATCCGGACCATCCTTGTATTATTGCTCATTCAATCTATTATAGCATGCTAACAAATGGTACTTACTTTATTTGTACAGATCTGCATGGGAGACGATGGCGCGATGCAGAGCGCTGTACAATGCAGCCACGCTGCAGCATTGGCAATATTTGCCATGTGGCAGATCAGCTCCACAGATTCTGAGTGCCAGTGGAGGAAGCCTGGCACTTCCAAAGTAGTCCAGCCGGTGTCTCAACTTTACCAACAGCGAGAGGAGACGTATAACCCACTGGCCAGAGACATCGCTAACTGTCAACTGGGGGGTTGTAAACGAGGCCGAAGGGGTGAAGGCTTTTGTGCAGGCCTATCGGGTGACAGTGAGTCTGGTCTCTTTGTGAGTGAGTCGGTGTTTAGGGAGCATCACCCGATGGACTTGTGCAGCCATCTGCCCTGCTGGAGGTGAAGTGTCCACACAGCCAGAGGAACATGACCATCGCGGAGGCAGTCCAGTTACCTTCCTTCTGTCTCCGTGAGGAGGGTGGGTCAATCACCCATACTGGCACCAGGTCCAAGGGCAGCTGCACATCACAGACCGGAGTCTCTGCTACTTTGTTGTGTGGACCACGAAGGAGGCGATCATCATCCCCAAAGACCCTGCATGGCATGGCAATCTCCTCCTCCTGGAAAAATTCTACACCCAGCATTATCCCTGTGTTGGCCAGTAGAGAGGAGGACATTTAAATAAACACACTCTTAACACCCTCGGACTCTGTGTTGTGTTTCCTATGTGTGATGGGGTGTGATGCAGAGGGGAGGAAAACAGGACACAGCAGATTGGGATTGTGGTGGAGATGCTGAGCAGTTATTTAATTGTTGCATGTAATTATTATTATACTGCGTGCTTCTTAGTTATTCCATCTTTTGCTGTAACATGGATCTGTATGTAACTCTATTTACTTGTTATCTAACACATTTCCTTCATTATACATGATGGTGTATATAGGATATATATATTTGTATACATATCTGTAAATTATATAATTTTATTTTTCGTATTTGGGATTGTTGGAAACGTCTTTTTGATCTCTCTATAAACACAAACTGAGTAAGATTGACAATAAAGTTGACTTTGAAAAATATATATATTCTTTATGAAAATAGTGACTGTTGGAGAAATGAATCCAAATGAAAAGTTGGACTGAACTACAACTACGCCTTTGAATCTCTCGGCTGTTTTTCAGTGGGATGGCAGGTTCCTATCTTTAAACATTTATTAGTTTTTTCTTTCACAGATTTGATTTTCTGAAGTTAATTTAACTTTGCCGACCATGTAAGGTCATTATTAAAAGGTACAATCAATTTCTTTAGGGTTGACTAAAATAATGAAAAACATTTCATTTGGATAATTTACTGACAGAATAAGAAACTCGATGCTGCTCTACTCACCTGTTCCCTTTTTATAAAGTGAAACAGTTGAAACCATAGATTTTAGTAAACTTAAAAACAACCTTCTCCAAAAGCTATCAAGGAATATACCCAATACTTGTTTGAGAACTTTATTACATATTTTTTATATAAATAGTTTGATCCATAATTGACAGAAGCTTGTGTTTACACTGACCTGTTACTCATATATTAATGTCTTTGCAACTTCAGTAAACCACTACCTCACTCATTTCCCTCATTCATCACGGTTCAGTAAACTAAGTGATGCATGAACCAGTTTAATCATTATAATAACGTAGGATTGCAACTCTTTGAAACTGTAGGTGGCTCTTAAAAGAGCCGTTGTGTTTGGGTGTGCTGGTCTCAGGTCAGTCTAAGCCCTCTCTCAGCTGGATGTCCTTGGGCATGATGGTGACCCTCTTTGCTTGGTTCATCTTACTGGGGGGAGCTACAGGGATGTCGGTGCAGTCCACAGTCATTTTGCAGTTAAAGGCAGAATTAATTTATTATTGACTCAGAATGAAGCACAACTTCATGTCATACAATACATTGACTTTATTTGTAATTGTGTAAAAAAATATGAGCATTGATTAGCAAGCAGGACCTGCAGGAACAGAGCACGGTGATGGATGGAGCTGGGAAGAGAGAAGAAGAAAACAGATCAACTTTATCAGATATTACAAATTCAATTTCAAAACAAGTTGCCGCTCCTACAGTTTTCTAGTGTGTAAAGATGATTTCACATGACCTATGCAAAATATCACACTCAATACATGTGTGTCTCTGGGGGGTGCATTGTGCCTTTGATGTATATAAATAATATACCATAACCAAATACTATTACGTACAGTGGAAGTCAGGTTGCCAGAGCAGGTCAGTGTGCATGTTCCTCAACGTCTCAGCAGTTACAGGTGAGGTAAGGAGAACATTTTCTCTCAGTAAGCACACAACGACTGTCTTTCCAACAAACAGATTGACTCACTGTCACTGTCATCACCCCTGCCTGCCTTCCACTCTCCCTGAACTGCTTCCTTAGCACCCGGTGGAGGGAGCAGTAGGCTACTCTTCAAATGTTTCACAAAATACTTACCATCATGACTACTCTTACTGTTTAATATTTTGGTTTACTTCATGTAATAAAATAATAACTTCATGGTAAGGCTACTAAAACTGACAAGGCTAAGTAATGTAATGCTAACTAACGTGCTCGCTACTCATCGCTACTAGCTAGGTAGCTAACTTGACTATGTTCCATGCACAACATGTATATTACCTATGATATTACCTGATATGTCTGATCCAGTGACTCCTGGTCCTTTCATCAGACGGGAAGCGTAGAACGAGCAAGTGGTGTGATCACTTTTGTGATTACAACCTGGTACAAAGCACACAGGCATCTTGTAAAAGTGAACCAACCACTTGGAGCAACTTGGAGCATTATCGCCTATGACATCACTTACGCGACCCAGAATGGGATTTGGGATTTGTAGTCTTTGTAGTCGCGTATTTTTCATAGTCTTATATTTCAACAGTTGTACGACAAAATGTGACTTTTTTTACATGGAAATGATTGTTTAAGATTGACAAACATCATATGTGTAGTTCGTGGCACAATTCAAACGGGATCAAAAGATACGTTTTCTCTCTCCATTGAATTCAATGTATTATTTTTCGCTTCCGGGGTCCCATGGGCCGGAAGTAGATGGGCGTGACTTCGCCTCTCTATATGTTGTGTGCCCTCCCGGCTCTTTCTCTTGTCGACCCGGGCTGCGACCCGACAACATGTCCTGTGCAGCTCCGTATTAAAGTACCCTTTTGCACCTTCGATGCACCGCCTCCGACTCCCATATCTCCCGGCACTACAAAGTCCAACTTTTATTTTGAAGGCCCGATTTTCTTACGCTGTGCATGCAGTCGGCGTTGGACTGGAAGTACCGGAGACCATAAACGGTTTTGAAAACTTCTGTCACATAGTGATCATATTCTCAATAAAATATCTTTGCTGATGTTTTTTCGAGTCTTCTGGCCAATCAGAATCAAGATTGTTGCCGGAAGTCCCCACGGAGAATAACTTTGCGGTAGAACTCTTCTTTATACATCCATGGGTACAACTTCAGATAGAAATGAACACATAATGAAATATGACCCCCGGTCTGATGACTGACAGGTCACAGAACAATGGGAGCTATCTACCCTTACCCACAATTTAAAGTAAGTCACACAGACTATCTCCTCTTTGCTCTTCTCGCAGCAAGATGTCAGAACAAAGTGAAAAACAAACAATGGCATAAAATATTATTAATATGTCGGGTAGTAATAGATTTATTTATTTTCTTCTCAGAGTGTACCAGAATGCATAGTTTATGTTAGTATTTCTAAAAATCTCCTGGGGGAGAATCCCCCCAGACCCCCTGCTGGGGTTGCGTTTTCAGCATGTGTGCCTTTTTATATAGTTCAGCTTTAATTCCATCATCTCATTAAATCTTTTTAAAAGCATACTTTAGTTCTGTGAAGGGATATATGCACTGTATTTCACTTTTATTAATATTGTATGCTGAAAAGCGTATATATTACAGCACGATTTTTTGTTGAATAGATTTGAGTGCTTCAAAATGTTGGGTCGCGATGTATTGACCAAGTAAAAAGTGGGTCCCGAGGCCTGACCAGTTGAGAACCACTGGTTTAAAGTATTTAACAATGCGGTCCATTTTAGACACAGGCTTATTATATTTACAGCCCTTAATAACATCCATTTTCTGGGCACAATATGTGTCTTGGCCGTTTTCGTTGTGATCGCTAAATTCCCCTTGTTTCCTCTTGTTTATAATATTATCACTGATCCAAGCACACGAGTGCTTTTGTTTTGAAATCACTTCCGTGAGTTTCGGGGCTGAACGGTAGGCCTGAGGACAAACAACACCATACTTATATCATATTTAGTTGGAAGTGTAAATATAATCAGCTGTAGGCTACAGCCTACTCACCAGTGTTTATCAGAGACTCTGCTGTGTTGTTGAGAAAGTTCTGATGAACTCAGTTTGTATTTTCTTTAGACAGAAACGGAGACTAGTCTCGACTGCAGTGTGGCTGCCTCTCTGACTAACTTAACTTTCGTTTCCTGAGTGTGACGTGTAAGCTCTCCTCTTTCCACTGTAGCTGCTCCTCTCACTGCAGCTGGTTTGGTTCCCTCCCTCTGATTCACACAGGTGTTGGGAAATACCAGGGACTCTTCAGGTTAATATGGAGCAAATGGGTGCTAACCGCGGGGAGGAGTGAGATATGTGAAAAGTGTTGCTAACTTTTATTATTTGTGTTGAAATTGTCTCAGCTATACTTCAACCAGAACAGTTTAGTTTTGTGCACACAGAGATGTTTAACCTTTTTCACCAAGGCAAGATCAATCTAGTATTTTAATATAGTAATATACAATGTAATGTGAAATAAGAAAATGTTAGATATTTCACTGCTTTTAACTTTTTTCTGTTATCTATCCTCATTGATGCCCATTCTATTTATTGCAGGACTGGTGTATTATTTAGCATTAGTTTGACCTAGATGTACAAAATAAACCTGGAAACTGATTGCATTTCTCACAAGAGGACCTCAATGTGAGTTAACTCTACATTTAAAAGTGCAAATAACTTAATTTTAGGGATTTATTTTTTAAGAAATAAACTCAAAGAAGGAAAATAGATGCCTTTCAAGTAAATTATTAAACAATTAACACAAATGTTGATGCATCAGATTTATACATTTGTGAAAGATCTTAATTTATTTTTCTAATCTTGACAAATATCATTGACTTGTTATCCTTATAGTATCATACCTTGAGTTGTTGGTATTGTTAAACCCCTTATGCTTATGGGGATGACATTACCTATAATGGGTATAGTTGATTTGAGCCTTTTCACCCATCCCTCGATAGAGTTGAGGTCAAATAATTATAAACCAGGAGAGTTTTATTAAATGAAACTGCATTTTTCATACTATTTCTAGTTGTCAGAGATAGATATTTATTATCTAAATGCAGTGACTTCCTCTCTGTATATAGTAGTGTTCATAGGTAGTGGCAGAGTCCATCAGTCCTGAGCTGGAATTATAAATACCAAATTAATGTATCATGAAATACAACTTAGCGTTTAAAGCAGACTGATCTGTTTAGAGTTGGATGCTCAAGTCACTGCTCACTCAGGTCTGTCGTTCAACAAAAAGTTTATTTTACAAGTTTTTTTATTTTACAAACACTTACAAAACTTTTTATGCTGATAACAATTGAATACTCTATTCTGTAGACACTAAAAGCATGTAATATCCCTTATACCTAATAAAGGCCCTGTTACATTAGAAAAGTAATCATTTATTTGGCTGCACAACATATTTGGCTGCGTCTGTTACGTCCCGCCCTCTACTTAATGGTAGAGACTCGTTGGGGAGACCCGCGACATAGAACACAACACAGCAAACATGCAGCATTTAACGGTGTTCATTTATTGAGACATCCGTACTTACATGGCCAACCGGCAAAAGAACAATATGCTGGAGGACAGGAAACAAACAAAAGGACAAAGGGGGCCTGAGCCGGCCACACCACGGGCCGTAGGACCCAGAGCTTCCCTCCACTACTCAAAAACCTAACAAGTCCCTGCGGGAGAAAACAAAGCCGCGAAAAAACCTAAACTACCTGTTCCTCCAGAGTACATAGGATACAGACACAATACATCTACAGATCCTGAAGCAGACGAAGGAGGACACCACGAACAACCTCCTCCGGCGTTAACAATGGGGAAGAGAGCTCTTCTCCTCCAGCTTCTGCTTTTCAAGTCCCCAGCTGAACGTGATTGGGACACCTGGGGGAGGTGGACCAGGTGTGTCTGTGCAGCAGGGAGACAGAGAGAGACAAACAGGAGGGGAGCACGTAACAGCGTCACACTGAAGGGAACATATTTCATGGCATCAGAAACAGTGATTCCTTCTGGAAGTAAAACATAATGTTTGTTGCTTCATCAGATGTTTAAATAGATATTCTCCACAAAGATGAATGCAGCAATTTACAATGTTGACTTGTGTAAATCAATTTGCCAGAGTAAACAGATTCTGTAGAAAATAAGATGGAAGCTAAACAGTTTTGATACTAAATGTGTTTGTTTATTACCTTGAATGGAAATAAATCAATATAGGATAAGTCATTAGTTTACTCTGACAGGAGAGATGATCAGAGGTGCAGAGTTTTTACCACCATCTTTATGACATGGGTTGAAGTATGGGTAGAGTTTCCCGTTGAAGGAGCAGCCAGTAAAGGAGTAGATAAGAGCTGCAGCATCTACTTCATAAAAGGAGACCAGACCCTCCTCATAATCCACAAACACCCCCACCTTCTGAGGCTGAGACTTCAGAGAGAGAAGAACTGAAGGACCAGCAAGAGCTTTGTACTCATTTCCATTTCTCAACCATATCGTCCAGTAACCGAACCGAGGGCTCAGTGTGACCGTTCCCTTCCTGTTGATCGACTCTCTGGACACTCCTAATTCCCACACAGTCTTTCTTTTAACTTGAACCTCAAAGTAAAATCTGCCTGAAGAGAAACTCTGCTTTCCTAAAAGACAAATACAATCAGAAAATCTCTCTGGGTTGTTTGGGAGATTCTTCTTTACATCACCATACCTCACTTGTTTTCCATCACCTGACAGGATGAGATCAGGATATGCTGTATCAGGATCAAGAGTCACATCCACTGCGTAGCTCTGGACCCTCTTCAGTTCAGCATTCAAGCAGCTTCTTCATCTCTTTACTGAAAGTCTCCTCCAGCTGAATCACAGCTCTCACCACAGTTCCCTCATGTGATGAATGAATGCTGACCTCTGTCCAGTCCTTGGTGGGTGGAGCAACTTTAAGGGACATGAATCTTTGGAGAAGATGGAGGTGGTCTTCAGAGTGTGTGACCTGCTCCACCTCAGACCTTCTCTTCTGCAGCTCAGAGATTTCCTGTTCCAGCTCTTTGATGAAATCTTCCGCCTGGTTTTCAGTAGTTTTCTGCTTCTCTGTGATCGTGTTGATGAGATTGGCCTGGCCTCTCTCAGCAGACTCCTTCAGAGCAGTGAAGACCTGAACACCTTCTGCTATCTCTCTGTCTGCTTCTTCCTTACTGAGGTCCACTGAGTGTTTGATCTCCTCAATCTTCAGTTGTCTCTTCTGGATCATCTGCTGAATGTCTGTCTCAAGCTCAGCCTTCTCCCCTTCATATCCTTCTTTGAGAGGAACCACATCATGCATCTTGTGGTCTGAAACAGTGCAGAGCATGCAGACACATGTCTGATCGGTCTTACAGAACAGCTCCAGAGGTTTCTCGTGCTTCGGACACATCCTGTCTTCCAGCTTCTCCACAGGGTCGATCAGCTGATGTCTTTTCAGGCTTGAAGCTGTCAGATGAGGCTCCAGGTGAGTCTCACAGTAGGAGGTCAGACACACCAGGCAGGACTTCAGGGCCTTCAGTTTGGTTTCAGTGCAGACGTCACAGGGAACTTCTCCTGGTTTGAAGACTTGTTGCTCTGAGCTGCTGCTGCTGCTGCTGCTGGCTTTCTGTTGAGCCGACTGTCTGAACTGAGTGACCATCTCAGAGATGAAAGTGTTGACTTTCAAATCTGGTCTTGTGGTAAAGGCCTCTTTACACATAGCACACTGGCATCTGTCACTTCTATCCCAGTGTTCAGTGATGCAGTCTTTACAGAAGTTATGTCCACATGATGTTGTGACTGGATCAGTGAACACATCCAGACAGATGGAGCACAGGAACTGATCTTCAGATGGTGTACAACTAGCTGCAGCCATATCTACACCTGTAGTGTGGAAGGAAGAACATTTTTCTTTGAAATACAGTTACAGAAAAATAAAGAAATGGGATTGATATTGGACAGTCAATTTTGAATTGTATGTGTTTTGTTTTGACTTGCACTGAGCCAATCTTGAGCAACCGTTACCGTTCAAGACTTAATAGGTTCAAGATAGCTACCATGGCTAAACGGCAATGAATGTTTCCTTATCCTGTTGTTTGGACTACGGCTGGGCGACATGGAGAATATTAAACATCACAAAATGTTTCCCCCACCACCTCTAACAATATTGTAGTTTGACTATTTGTTCACAAAATATTTACACAATTACATGTTTGATAGATAATCAGAAAAAGCAAATCATTTGAACAGTCTGGAAGTTTAAGAAAGTTACATCACTTTACTGTAGCCATTAAAACCAGGAAATTACAGTTATGCAATTGTACTACTTCTGAAAAATCTGACACCATGTCTAATCTAATATCCAGATGATGATATGTTATGGATAACAACCTTACCTCTAGTGTAGACCAATTTATAGTAAAGAACAACACTGATAACAAAGCTCTCAGTACTTTGTGACACACCTATTTGCCTCACATTTTAAACCTCAAACTGGTTCTTTGGTGGTGAGCTTTTAATATGACACACCTATGCAAAAATGAGTAAGCAGGATGTAGGAAGTAATCAGTAAACAGTAATAATGGCAGGAAACCAGGAATGAGGATGAACTCCTAACCGCAGATAATCAGTTACAGGTTAGTTAAATCCAGAGGGCTGAACCGTAGGCCTGAGGACAAACAACACCATACTTATATCATATTTAGTTGATAGTGTAAATATAATCAGATGTACTCACCAGTGTTTGACAGAGACTCTGCTGTGTTGTTGAGAAAGACCAGTTTGTATTTTCTTTAGACAGAAACAGAGACTAGTCTCGACTGCAGTGTGGCTGCCTCTCTGACTAACTTAACTTTCGTTTCCTGAGTGTGACCTGTAAGCTCTCCTCTTTCCACTGTAGCTCCTCCTCTCACTGGAGCTAGTTGTTCCCTCCCTCTGATCTGCATGGGCATTGAGAAATATCAGGTTTCAGGTTCAAATGGAGCAAAGGTGGTGCTAACAGTGGGGAGAGTGAGATATATGAACATGTTTTTCTTTATTATGTTGAAACTGTCTCAGCTATACTTTAACCAGAACAGTTTATTTAGTTGGAACCTATCCTCATTGATACCATATCTAAAGCAGGACTGGTGTATTATTTAGCATGCATTTGTATCTAGATGTATGTAATAAAACTCTGTTTATAAAAAGGGGATCACATTGTGAGTTAATTCTACTTCTAAAAGGACAGGGAACTTTATTTAAAGGATTTTATTAAAGAAATAAACTCTTGAACTTTGTTGATAAACTGGCAAAGAGTAGCTGGGGTCTCTTTGTTCAGAGTTTTCTCTTAGGTTGTTTATATTTCATGTCCTTGTATAAGTGATTATCCTCACATGAAGGTGTGTTGACTCGTGTATTTGTTTGCCTTTTGAGTAAGAAGTAACCTTTGTCTCATCATGTCTCAGTCTCCATCTAGTGGTCGTTCTGTGTGATGACATCAGTTAGTTGTGAACATGGAGGCCTGTTGTTGCTGCAGGGAGAAGTGTAGAAGAGGAAGGCTGTCAGATCTCAAGACATTTTCAGAATTACAATTATTTATGCTTTTCTGTACAAACCAATCTTTCTCAGATGACTTTCAGAGAGAACATATAAAGTTTAAGTTATAATTGTTGTTAGTCTTGTTACCTGCAAGAAGAAACACTGCTGTGGAGGAATTCAAGTGGAAATGCACGACTGCTCCTAGTTTTATTTTGACATTTTAACTTCAATTTAATCAGTTTTATATGTATTTGATTTTAAGACTTTTTATTATAAATGTTTTGTCATGTAGTATTGTTTGAATGTAGTCATTTTTATATTTGTTATTATAATATTTCATGGTGGAAAAAAACCAAAGGAATTTGAAAAACAAAATGTACTAACAGTAAAATGGTAAAGAATTAAAACACGTATTTATATCTAACAATACAAAAACAAGGCAAAAGCAAAGGATAACGGACTAGTTCATCACATCAAGTAGCTTTGTTGCTGTGGGTCTAGCCATCAGCTGCAAAGAGGAAACGGCTCCTAAAAACTGCAGGAAAGGAGACCAGGTTTTATTGAAAGGCATTTTATTGTCTTTTAATAATTGTTCTGAACGCCACTTGTTTGCTGATAGCTTCTAGCAATGAGCTTTGTGATGTTTTGTATCTCCTTGGACCAAACTTCTTTAAATGTTTGATTATTTTAAAGGACAGGATATCTCCGTGAACTACCAGGTTACCAACACAATGCGTCCCCCAGCTCTATGGTTAACAGCATAGTGATTAGTGATGACAGAGGCGTCACATGACCCGGTGTTGGGGCTTAGAACGTGGCACTAGGAGGTCCATATACGCTGTACAAGATCAGGAAGATTCGTCCCCAGCTGACCCAGAAAGCCACGCAGGTTCTGGTCCAGGCTCTCGTCACCTCACGCCTAGACTACTGCAACTCCCTCCTGGCTGGTCTACCTGCATGTGCCATCCGACCTCTGCAGCTCATCCAGAATGCAGCGGCTCGTCTGGTCTTCAACCTTCCTAAATGTTCCCACACCACTCCGCTCCTCCGCTCCCTTCACTGGCTCCCGGTAACTGCTAGAATCCACTTCAAGACACTGGTACTTGCATACCATGCTGCGAATGGATCTGGCCCTTCCTACATCCAGGACATGGTTAAACTGTACACCCCAGCGCGTGCACTCCGCTCTGCATCAGCCAAACGACTCGCTGCACCCTCGCTGCGAGGGGGACCCAAGTTCTCATCAGCAAAAACACGTGGGTTTGCTATCCTGGCTCCAAGATGGTGGAATGAGCTCCCCATTGACATCAGGACAGCAGAAAGCTTACACACCTTCCGGCACAGACTGAAAACTCATCTCTTTCGACTCCACTTCGAGCGATAGAACTATTAACAAAGCACTTATATACTAATAAAGGACTGGCTTATCTATAGCCAGTTGAGTAGCACTTGAAATGTTTGGCTCTATGAAACCTGATGTACTTATATGATTCTGTTTTCTTCAGGGTTGTGTCTTCCTGGTCGAACACACTTATTGTAAGTCGCTTTGGATAAAAGCGTCAGCTAAATGCAATGTAATGTAATGTAATGTCCAGTAGCATGAGGTCCAACTTAACTGAGACCAGTAGCTCTGAACAGTCATGGCCAGTAGGAACAAGAAACCAGGTACGTTGGGGAGAAAAGCCTTTACAGAAAGAGGATTAAATACAGGTGGCTAACAGGTGTTCTAGCTCCTCCTGGGTGCTTAAGTTCACAGGTTTGAAGTTTCGCCAAAACTTGATAGTATTTGTCCAAATCTCCTCCTGGTATCCGAAGACTTTGTCTGTTTTAGCCGCTGTTAATAACTCTCTCTCTCTTTGTCTTTGTTTTCCTTTCAGTTGATGCCGATGAGATTAAGAGGCTAGGAAAGAGATTTAAGAAACTCGACCTCGATAACTCCGGCTCCCTGAGTGTGGAGGAGTTCATGTCCTTACCAGAGCTCCAGCAGAACCCCCTCGTGCAGCGAGTCATCGACATATTCGACACCGATGGAAACGGAGAAGTCGACTTTAAAGGTAAATTAATCATGAAACTGTTTCCGTACTCCCTCTGATATTCTGATATTCCCTTTGTTTTTAAAATGTAACTTTGATTACAGTATCCTTTCTAAGTGTCCTCAAAATGACCCGTTGTTAAAGATACAGTCTGTCTGCTCCTGACTGTCCTCTGATTGAAATGCAAAGGGCTGGCAAATGCACAACATCTGGCACGAGAAGTCTGACATTTGCTAATTTAAGAGCATTATTAAGTGCTTTACCATTAACTTATGAATCAGTTGGAGGTCAGTGCATTTTATGTGAAACTTGGTGGAAAACCTTTGCACGAAATGCCCTCTATCATTGATTATGTCATTGTAATGTTTCACAATATCTATCTGATATCAGCACTATCACAATGGAGTAATCACGTAATGTTTGAGAAGCCTTTTCCCCATAAGAGCAAGTACAGATTACGTCACATTGGAAAGTGCTTCTAAATTCCCTTTAATGCATGAAGTACTGTCCGTGTATCCAGAAATCAAATGCAGTATTTACAGAAATCTGTCGCTGATCACAGCTGCATTTTTAGGGCTGATAACTAAATGTAGTTTAAACTTTGATATCGATTAAAGTATCGTAGCCAATCAATAAATTAAGTCCTCTGATTTCATGACTTATGCTACAAAGAATTTTTTCCCGCTTGAAACAAATATATACCATATTCATAACTAAACGCCTATATATCCAGGTATATTATATGTAAAGTATATTATTGTGGCACACATAATGACAGAAATGAATGGACACTTCCCTGGCCACAGAACAATGTAAATACTGCAGTCAGCTGCACCTTTCTGCTCCCTGGGGTGAATTCAAAGTACTTTAAATGTGTACTTAGGTAATTGTACTAGTTATATCTTGAATTGCATCAAAGCCATTACTTTCTGAATCACTACCTGTACTTAGTAAATAATAGAACAAATGTAGAAAACTATTTAATTCAGTTATTGTTCGGTGCATTGTCTTGTATTTATTCCAATAACAACAACACAGTTTTTCCCAACCGGTGTAGTTTATTTTGGGTGTATAAATGATATGTATTATGTAGCAGGAGGTTTATTGTCTAACAGCAGTTTTAACTGATGATGATGATGTTTCTATCCTTCGACAGAGTTCATCGAAGGAGTCTCCCAGTTCAGCGTCAAAGGCGACAAGGAGCAGAAGTTGCGTTGTAGGTGTCCATCAGTTTTCCTCATATCTCTGTAGCCTTGTTATCATTACTAAACTCAGTTATATACACTTCAAAGGTTTGCAATCTTTTGCCACAAAGGCTTGATTGTATTTAGAGTCTGAAACAAACTAAAAAGTGCGTATTTAGAGTGTCTGAAAAAAAAACCCAAAAGTGTGTATTTAGAGTCTGAAAAATAAGCACTAGTTTTGTTCAGACTCTAAATACGCACCTTTTTGTTCGGGGGCGTTGGGTGTTAGGGTTAAATTAAAAAGTGGCGACAGATAACCTACAGGTATCTATATAACAGTAAACACTTACGGGACTGTCATTTTCCTTTTGCTTATATCAGAGTATTTTACAGTTACTTTTAACTTTGACTTAAGCACATAAATCAAGAGAAACACAAGCAAACAACTTTCCTGTGAGCCTGAGACATTCACAGTTACCGGCATTATGAAACAGGTGATGGATTTAAACTATTTTAACATGTAATACTGTCCTCTGACCAGCAGGGGGCAGCGTGAGGCCACGTGGAGAGAAACTGACGCTGATGTGTGTGGACACCTGTTTAGTTGTATACTTCCTGGTTTAGTTTCCTAGTACCTGAACAATCATAATCTTAACTCATAATATTCCAGCATATTACATTTGTCCTCACTGTGCAGCACCTTCAGCGACAGGCTGCTGCACCCCACCTGTCACACGGAGAGATACCGCAGGTCCTTCCTTCGTGCAGCGGTCAGACTTTACAACCAGCACTAGTAGACCCTCCTACACAAACCACCACACAGACTATAACACCCCTTGCTGCTAAATACAAACCAGCTTTGTGCCATATGTGCTATATGTGCAATATATATATGCCGTTAATAACTGTGTAATTTATACCTGGCTGCTAAACCCTTGTTACTGTTACAAGGTATGTATCTTGTATTTTGTAAATTGTGTAACTTGCTGCTGTTGAATACCGTCAAACTATGTGCAATATGTGCTTTATGTGCAATATATACTTTATATACATATGCCATCTTTAATAACTGTAATATATACCGGGCTGCTAAATCCTAAGAACTGCTACAGGATTTGATTTGTAGATTTTATTTGTTTTTGATCTGTATTTTTGAAAACTTTTTATCTTTTTTTTAGCATATTGTTGTGTTTGTTTGTTTATTATATTATAACTTGTACTTTTTTTAACGTATGTAAGATATGCAACACTAAGCTGTCTGTGGCTCTTTCCTGCTGTAACGCTGTTCTGATTCTGATTGAGAGAATAGCTTAAAATGTTCTACTCCACATGTGAAAGGCCTGTGTTGTTGTTTGTATTCTACTACATGTATTTAATATTCTTAAGTTAATAGTTTGAATTAATAATGCTAAATATATTTCATATTTTTTGATGTATCATTATATATTTAACTAACCGGCAGTAATTCAAACTAGCTCCACCTACTATTATACTACATGTATTAGATTACTTTAATTACTTTAAAGATCAAATGCAAAGCTTCCAAATATGCTACATTTTTATAGAAATTTTGTTTTTAAGACTGCCTGTTTTTTTAATTTAATTTAAATCGAGATAATACACCCAAAAAAAAGCTTTTTATTGATACAAAACTCGACCCAACGCCGTCTGAATTTCTGACATGTCATTCCCAGCAGCCTCCGCGCGCGTGACGTCATTGTGGCCAAACAGTCTCTGGGCCAGGCAGTCTCGTTCACATGTCAGCGGTGTTTTTCGAAAAGAAAACTGAATTATATCCGCAAAAACATGGGTTATTGTTGTGCTTTCGGATGTACGAACGGTGCGGGATCTGGGAGAATTTTACATGCATTTCCCCAAGACAAAAGCATCCGCCGAAACTGGATTTTTTTAGTGAATCGTGTTGGCTGGCAGCCGACAAAATGGAGCAAGTTGTGCTCTGACCACTTCGCGTGTGATGCATACGATGTTGATCCTGCCATCGTCAAGTCTGTTGGTGGAGAAGCATTAAAAGTACATCGGAGGCTGAAACCCGTATTGGTAGTAGGCTCCACCTGTTGCTGCCTGCGATTCTGCTTCCACCGGGCGTGTACTGCTGTACGGAGGAGGATTTTACCACCGCTGGGGCCTGCTTTCACCCCGGGGATACCACGGAGGGACCGGAGCGATTCCACGCTGCTGTTTTGAGAAGTCTACTGGATTCAGGTCCCACATTTGAGCACAAAAAACAACTGAAAGAACGAAAGAGCCGGGCAATGCAGAAACGCCAAAGAATTGAGGTAAACAACTTTTGATTTGATTTCAAAGCGCACAGAGCACAGCAGATAACGGAATTGCAGTTGTATTGCTTATAGAGGTGGGCACCGTTAGCTTCTGTGTCTTTACGATCATAAACAATGTGTTGGATGTGGAGCTAGGATAAGTAATAAGGGAGCTAGGAATGATTTTCGGTGCCGTAATAGGTTAGCATTTTTCACTCGGGGCTAATTCAGAGGCTCACATTGTGTTTTTTTTTCTTCAAATAAATGAAAAAGATCAGTTAAATGAGTTTTTTTTTTAAAGTTTTTTTCACAACAGTTGTATTTGGATGGAATGAATACCTATAGTGATAATTCAAAGTAATACAATGATTTTTACAGTGAAAAAGTTAAAAGTTTTCTAAACCTCTCTAAAAAGGTCAAATTTCACTTGTTTTGCATCAATCTTGATACAGGGTACTTATTATATGTTATAGTTTTGATTCCTAAAGCTTTTATTCTACTAACCCATCATTCAAGGGTGGTGTTCACTATAAGTAATGGGTTTTTTTTAGGTGGACATTAGAATTGACATGTTTTTACTATGTTCCATCTGAATTTACTTTAAAATAAAAACATCTATATTGATTCTGACACTTCTACATCCAACAATTAATTTACCCCTTTTACAAGTGAAGATCTTGGGTGGCCTCCGACTCAGAATCAGACATGATAACGAAACTAAGTTGTACTATCGGCGGAAGCAGCTGTGAGCGATAAGCCGGGTGGAAATATGTTTGGCTAATCTGACGTCATGCGACGCCATCTTGCGGAGACAAGCGGCTGAGAAATAAATCGTCTGACTTGGTGTTGGGGGTTGAACAAAATAAATATTGCGCATTGCCAGACGCATATTATCTCCGATTTTAATCCTGTAATATCTTAGATAGTGTTGTAGCTATATGATTTCGATTTTACTGGCAATTATAAAAAAAGCTTTGCTTTTGATCTTTAACGATCAAAATGTAAACTAATATTACAAAATGTAATCAACCAATCATTTGTTATGTATTCGGACCCTAACCGGCATTATAGATAGTACAAATAACAAATCTCTACATTTCCCAGCAGTAACAACGAAGGAATGAACACAAGAACAGATTAATACATCAATAATAATTAATTTATATAATGTCTTTAAATTGGTCATTCTATATTATGCCTTTTTACTTTTGGTGTTTAAAGTATATTTTATTAATGAAGAACCACGACTCAGGATCCACGACTCTTCATCTTGTGTCTTAAAACTGAGCATTAACTTTCCTTAATGGTTGATAGTGTTTTATATTCTGTGCCACAGCATCTGATAATGGATGTTTCAGGTCTGACTGCCTCTAATGGAAAAGAAGAAGAAGAAGAAGAAGTGGGCGAGTTGTTGCCGTCACTAACAATTAAAAGTCTCATTCATAATCTCTCTGCTGCTCTCGGACCCTCCGCCTCAAACTCTCATCTGTTTGTGATTTGCACTCAGATTTTATTTTCGCACAAGTCAACATGGAAGTCTCTGAGCCAGAGCCTCGAAAAAAAGTCTTGTCTCAAACAATCTGCACCATAACGGCCGAGAAACTACAGAAACACTGCTCTTAGACACATGATTACACTCAGCAGCCTCAGAGTACACAGAGACAAGTCAGAAAATGTTACAAATGTATAGAAAACACAGTTTATTTATGATGGGAACTGAAAAATGTGACTTAAAGGTGGGATAGGTACGTTTGAGAAACCGGCTCGAGATACACTCTGTTATATTCCATGGAATGCTCTTAACATCCCGGCACGGCTAAAATAACTGGATGGCCTGCCTGCTTGTCCAACACATTCTCACTCCCAACTCGGCCTATATGTTGACGTTATGTCAGGGTCCCTGTCGTCACTTTCCAACGCAAGGGGGGGGCCTTTAGCGTCAAATTTCAACTATCAGGGCGTCCCATTGACTTGCATAGAGCTCCCTGAACGTTGGTAATAGACGAGTTGGGATCGCGGAGAAATGCTCTCCGCAGATCCATTCTCACAGCGTTTATCAACCTTCTTCTTACTGAAGATCAAACCACACTTATTGTTTTTACTTCTTTATTTTAATTGAATAATGTAGGACTTTTGTTGCCGTCAGTTATGGGGAGAGTAGGGGCTCAGAAAACTGAAATCTGTATTTTTTCCTTCTAATTTTGTATTATTTTCTAAACCACACACTGTTATTTACTCAACAATAACACATAATTATCTTGTGTTTATTTATTTGTTTGATTGTATAATTCCTTTATATGACATACTATACTTGTTAGTATAGTGTAGTATTGTTGTTGTGTATAACATACCAGGACTATTTATCACATATTTATGACATATGAGTTTTATGACTATTTATGCTATAACTTTTTTTACTTTTATTTAAATTACTTTTTCATGGCATACATTACATTATAGTGTGACAAACCTTTTTTGACATTTTTATGGCTTACTTTAATGACATTATATCACACCCACTATACTTGGACTTTTTTTTAAATAACTTAATATGACATTTTAATGGCCCACTATACTCCTACTCGTATGACCATTATATGACAGGTCCTGCATAAACTTTATTCATCCAGCAGAGGCTCAGTCAGAAGGGGCTTGGACTGGGAATCGTATGATCGCCGGTTCAATTCCCTGAACAGACCTAAAATAAGTATTCCTAGTATTAGGATTGGTTCAAAACAGAGACCAAATTTCACTGTGACAAAAATAAAGAGGGTTTTATCCTCCGATTCTAAATTCAACAACAAAAAATGACCCAACTAAGTGTATAATTGTATTTACATAAGATACAACTTTATTGATCACAATTTGGTTGTATGATTTACCAATAAGTATGATTTACCAATAATTAACATTAAAACTTCTGTCTTGGCAATCCTTCTTTAAATGATCCTGAACAGAGATACAATGATGTGCAAAGTAAAAAAAAAAATGTATTTGTTATTATTATATATATATATATATATATATATATATATATATATATATATGTATATATATATATATTTGTTTTCTTTCCCTTCTATTTGATGTTTCTCAGTGTAATGAAGCCACTATGATTATCATTCTTTATTAATTCTCTCTCTGTGCTTGTATTTAAGTAATAGGTATGTAAACTGAGATATACTAGATATCTTGTAAACATGATTAAAATGAGATTATCACCCATGGAGAGATGTACGTTATATGCACAGTAACTATTCTGCACACATTAGTAGTATGAGGGTGTATGTTATGTCTGAATGTTTACAAAATGACAATAAAAAGAGTATTAAAAATGTGTTATTGAAATGTAGAAGCACTTAATGCTCCTCTGTGTCTGTTCTACTCTTTAACCTGCTCTTATATGTCATTAAACCAGGTATCACCAGAGTTCAAGAGACTCTTAAATGACCCGTTCCTAGTTTAGTAGCTTGTTTTCCCGCTGACGTTAACATATCACAGACGTCAGAAAAAGGTCTTTACAGTGAAACCTGTCCGGCTCTTTATCAGAGTGGCTGTCGTCTGAGAGAGCTGGACACACACCAACCTGTCACTGGGTTTGGCCCGGGAATTATTAATGAGGGGGGGGAGGTAAATGGGGGGGCTAAAGGGGGAGTCATTCAGAGTTCAGTGTATCTCTCAGGTAACTTAATTTCACCTGCAGGTAAGTGTCGGCTGCAGCGGGAAAAAATATCCGCCGTAAACACTTTCTGCCATGTTCTTGTGTGTGTGTGTGTGTGTGTGTGTGTGTGTGTGTGTGTGTGTGTGTGTGTGTGTGTGTGTGTGTGTGTGTGTGTGTGTGTGTGTGTGTGCGTTTATTAAACCTATACGACTTTTAAGGGAATCATTGTTTGTTTTATTTGCATTGGTATTACATGTTTAAATAGTGGTTTCCTTTAAATCTGCATAATTTCACTTGTGGCCACTAGGGGGCAGCAGACTTCACATCAACTGACAGATACTCATCGTTTAACCTCAGGTAACCAGGTAACCAGGTGCAGGAATGAGTCCTAAAACCCGGAAATAAGTCAGCATTTTAAAACTTACTATTCGTCTGTCTCAAATAGAGATGGTTCTTAAATGTTTTTGTGGTTAGAACTAGAGATGGAAAATCTGGATCCTTTTACGGAATCATACGAGTCATTTGAGTCATTTGAGTCATATGAGTCATGTAGATCTAATCATATCCCCCCCCCCCCTCTTTTCTCATGGACTGCGTAATCATTGCAGTACTGGTGTTTGTATGTGTTATGTGTGTAAAGTGGTGTCTTTTGCTTTAATAAAACATGTTGATCACAAAAAAAGGGTGATTTTGCCAATCTGAGTCTGCTGTTGACTCGTGCATTACTGGGTTTTGCTCCGCTCACCCCCTTACGAAAATGAACTATAGTATTAGTATACTATAAGTGTTGTATAGTAACCTATAGTAAGTTTGTTGTGTTCTATAGTATTTTTCACCAGCTATCGTATACTATAGTTTTTTCTGTAGTGCCATTTTATTAGCGATAGTAGCCCTATAATATTTCAATAGTAATACTATGTATCTAGATCTTTGTAGTATGCATATATTATTTTAAATAGTATATAGTATAATATATAGTGTTTCTGTAGTTGTTTTTTAACACACTATAGAACACTCTTATAGTAATAGTATGATATTGTGGTGACACGTTTATGATACATAATTCACCATTGAGATTATTGTGTTGCAACCCGGACCCGTTAGTGAGGGTACCGGGGTTTGAGGTCATTCATGCTAGCTTGTCATGCAGAGCAGTACTTACCTGTTGTTGATTAATGGATAATAAAGTGTGGAAGTCCATTCTGAATACACCGCCTCTGACTTCCGTTCATCGGCTCTACACTGGTGACCTTGATGTTTTCGAGAAAGTTTCCGAAGACTCAATGAACATGTCTGATCGCGATGTTTTTGTAAAGCTGCCGGAGTTTTGGGAGCATGCCGCTGGGGCTTGGTTCGCACACGTGGAGGCACACTTTGCCTGCCAACAAGTCCGTGACGGGGATTTGAAATATTTCCACATGATAGCAGGCGATTAAGGCCCTTCTCCTTAAGACATTTAGCTTATCTGCTAAGGAGAGGGCCCGCCAGATACTTGACATTCAAGGCCTAGGAGACAGCAAGCCATCTCAGCTAATGGAGAAAATGCTAAATCTGCTAGGGGGGGAAGACCCCCGGATTCTGTTCATGGAGACGTTCCTGCGCAACTTGCCTTCCCGGGTTTAGACGGCGCTAGAAGGTCCCCCAGGCTACGCCAGGGCCCGGCGGTTGAACCCTTCTAAGCTTGCAGTAGCGAGGGCGGAGTTCTCAACCATGGAACGTCTGGGTATCGTCCGCCGTTCCGACGGCGGTTGGCGCCCGTGCGGGGATTACCGCCGCCTCAACGACGCCACGACACCTGACCGCTACCCGGTGTCGCACAATCAGGACTTTTCAGCAAATCTGGCCGGTATGTTGGTGTTTTCTAAAGTGGACGTGGTGCGCGGATACCACCAGGTGCCCATGCATCCCCTGGACATTCTTAAGACGGCAGTCAACGCCGTTTGGACTTTTCGAGTTCCTGCAGATGCTTTTTGGGCTCAAGAACGCCGCTCAAACGTTCCAGCGCCTGCTGGATTCGGTGCTGCGGGACCTGCCATTTGTGTTCGTCTACCTGGACGACATACTCGTCGCCAGCGCTTCGGTGGAAGAGCACCTGTCACAGCTCTGAGCCCTTTTCACGAGGCTCAGCTAACACGGGTTGATAATCAATCCTGCAAAGTGCCAGTTCGGGGTGTTTGACATTGACTTCCTCAGACACCGCGTCACCGAAGGCGGTGCAGCACCCCTGCCGGCGAAGGTTGAGGCTGTCGTGCCGTTTCCTCGCCCGCTCACAGCCCGGTCGCTCCATGAGTTCTTGGGGATGGTGACTTTCTACCATCGTTTCATCGCTCGGGCCGCCCACATTATGCGGCCGCTGTATGAGGCTTTGAAGGGTACGACCCCCATCCAGGCGATCGACTGGACGGCGGAAGCTGAGTTTGCTTTTACGGAGGTCAAGACCGCGTTGGCTCAGGCGGCCCTGTTGGCGCACCCATCATCCCATCTCCTTTACCACGCGCGGTTCGGGGCCAGGGCGAAGAAGTGTGTCGCTCCCTGCAGTTACAAGCCTCCGGGAAACGGAGGAGCCGGCGCTCAGTAGTGGCCCTGAGCATTGGCGGCACAAGCAGGCTTCTCTTCGTCAGCGACAGAGTCTCAGGAAGCTTGTTTCTGTGTGACACAGGAGCTCAATGGAGTGTTGTTCCTGAGTCGAGGGAAGACGTCGCTCGTGGGGGACATGGACCGCGGTTGACGATGGCTAATGGCGGCCCCATTCGCACGTACGGCGTGATGCCTATGTGTTTGTGTATTGGAGGACAGCGATTCAACTGGGATTTTGTGACAGCAGACATTTATTTTCCCCTCCTCAGGGCAGACTTTTTATGTGCTCACGGACTCCTGGTGGACGTTAAAAATAAATGCTTGGTTGATGCCTTGACGTTTTTCTCCCTCGTGTGTACACTTGGCAAGGCGGCGTACGACGGGCTGTCGGGCTCGCTGTCGGGAGCGGACATTTTTCTCAGGGTGTTGGCTGAATTTCCAGACCTGACGCCACCCACCTTCTCCGCGCTCACCACCAAGCATGGGGTGGAGCACCACGTCACCACCGAAGGTCCCCCAGGCTTTACCACGGACGCATCGGACTGCGCAGTTGGTGCGGTGCACGAGCAATGGGTGAAGGGCGCTTGGCAGCCACTTGCCTTTTTCAGCCATCAGCTGACGCCCAGGGAACGCAGGTACAGCGCCTTTGACCGAGAGCTCCTTGGACTCTGGCTGGCCGTGTGGCACTTCCGTTTTTTGCTGGAAGGCCGTGAATTTACGGCGTTTGTCGACCACAAGCCGCTCACGTTCGCCATGTCAAAAGTGGCTGAGCCTTGGTCTGCACGTCTTACATCTCAGAGTTCACCACAGACATTGAGCACGTGGCTGGCAAATCGAACCTTGTCGCATATTGCCTCTCCAGGGTCGTCATCGGGGCCGTCCAGTTGGGCCTGGACTATACCCGCATGGTGACGGACCAGGTCACGGACCCCGGGGTACAGGCCCTGAAGGAGGACAGCTTGGGGCTGCGCTTGGAAGACGTGGTTTTCGGTGACGCAGGCGTTACTCTCCTGTGCGACGTTTCCACAGGCCTGCCGCGGCCGGTCGTTCCCGCCAGTAGGAGGCGCTCCGTTTTCGAGGCGGTGCACAACCTGTCTCACCCCGGCGGTAAACCTTCGGTGCGCTTGGTGGCCGCGAAGTTCGTCTGGCGAGGACTTAAATAGGATGTGAGGACTTGGGCTGGTGAGTGTGTGGCTGGTGAGTGCGTGGCTTGTCAGCGCACTAAGGTGCATCACCAAACAAAAGCCCCTTTGGAACGTTTCATGGTGCCGGAGAGGAGGTTTGACCACGTCAACATTGACCTGGTGGGTCGATTGCCCTCCTCTCAGGGTTTTTCCTACCTCCTCACCATGATGGATAGGACGACTCGTTGGCCTGAGGCGGTTCCTCTCCTGTCGACGTCAGCGACTGACATAGCCCGGGCTTTCATTGCGACGTGGGTGTGTCGATTTGGCACCCCGTCGGACATTTCCTCTGACCGGGGTTCGCAGTTCACGTCTGAGCTCTGGAACTCTGTGGCGTGTGGTCTGGGGGTTAAGCTTCACAGGACAACCGCTTATCACCCTCAGGCTAACGGCCTCTGTGAACGTTTCCATCGCTCCATGAAGGCATCACTCAGAGCCGGCCTGAAGGACGGAAATTGGGTCGACAAGCTGCCTTGGGTAATGCTGGGCCTGCGGACCGCGCCCAAGGAAGATCTGCAGTGTTCCACGGCTGAGATGGTCTACGGTCAGCCGCTGAGAGTTCCAGGGGATTTCCTCCCTAACACATCGGTTCCCAGAAATTCTTTGGTTATGCAAACCGATTGTTGCAGCAGCTGTCCGAATGGCTGGTCTCAGACGATCTTGGAGGTGAACATGCTGGATGTGGAGGTCCTGGGCTGGTGTGGTTACACGTGGTCTGCGGTTGTGAGGCCGGTTGGATGTACTGCCTCTGAAATGCCTTTGGAGACGGCTAATGGTAGAGAAATGAGCATGCCAATTGCACGCTCCCTCAAAACTTGCAACATCTGTGGCATTGTGCTGTGTGATAAAACTGCACGTTTCAGAGTGGCCTTTTATTGTGGCCAGCCTAAGGCACACCTGTGCAATAATCATGCTGTCTAATCAGCATCTTGATATGCCACACCTGTGAGGTGGGATGGATTATCTCGGCAAAGGAGAAGTGCTCACTATCACAGACTTTTTCAGATTTGTGAACAATATTTGAGCGAAATGGTTATTTTGTGTTTATAGAAAATGTTTTAGATCTTTGAGTTCATCTCATGAGAAATGGGAGCAAAAACAAAAGTGTTGCATTTATATTTTTATTCAGTGTATTACAAAAAATCCCTCCCATCACACGCTGTTACAGCTGATGTCTCACACACTGACTCTGAAAGCCAAAATGAGTTACTTTTTAATTAAAGAAAGGTCTTCTGCTGCCTGGCATAGAGAAACGTTATTTTACAGACGGAGTAAAGTGGATCGTGGAGTTGGTTTTTGGGACAAAGACAGCGTGATTAGAGCGAGGCAGATATCATCAGTGTGCCTGTGATTTGACTCCAGTTACACACCTGTCTGCTGATAGCGAGGCTCGGTTTACCGGTCGGAGCGAGTACCTGAGCGAGGATCTGTAATTCTGTATATATATCTGCTCCATCAGACAGCTGCCAGACTTAATGAAGCCCCCCCCCCCCCCCAAATTACAACCCAAACCCTGGTCTTCAGGTGAAGCTGCTGCAGAGATACAATCAACAATTAGGGATTTTAAAATGTATAAACTTGTATTTTTATGAAAAATTAAAGACATTAAGAAAATGGCATTAATACAGATGTCTTTAATACCTTTAGTGATCATATATATTATTCTGAAATGGACCAATCTGCACAACGACTACTTTCACTGTCGCTACTCTCACTATATTTTGATGATAATACTTTTCTACTTTTACTTGAGTTACATTTGGAATGCAGTACCTTTACTGTAACAGAGTATTCCTACACTCTGGCACTTCTACTTTTACTCAAGTACACGATCTGAGTACTTCTACTTTTACTCAAGAACAAGATCTGAGTACTTCTACTTTTACTCAAGTAGGCTACAAGACCTGAGTAGTTCTACTTTTACTCAAGTACACAATCTGAGTACTTCTACTTTTACTCAAGTCCAAGACCTGAGTACTTCTACTTTTACTCAAGTACACGATCTGAGTACTTCTACTTTTACTCAAGAACAAGACCTGAGTACTTCTACTGTTACTCAAGAACAAGATCTGAGTACTTCTACTTTTACTCAAGTACACGATCTGAGTACTTCTACTTTTACTCAAGAACAAGATCTGAGAATTATTCTACCACCTCTGGTTTTGAGGTACTTGTATGTTAATGCAGTATTTCTATTTGTACTGTGTTATAATAAATAATACTGTTCCGTCAGCCTTTTAGATATGTGGTCCTACTTTTCTGTTTTACGTTATATATAATTAATGTTGGTTCATCAATGCTACTCTTATCTCTGGTTTGTTTAATAGTTATCTTTCATGCAGATAATAACAACATATTGATCAAATATTGAAATATGTCTTTTTCTGAGCCTCCTTTAGTCAGATTTTTTTTTTTAAACAATAACAACAACCAGCAATGATATCAACAATAAAACGTTTTATTGGTAAAACACTTTGAAATCAGTTAAAGTGCTTTACATGAAATAAAGTGAAATTACAGCAACGTAGAAAACAGGGAAAAGGTTAGAAAAGCGACTCAAAGGGTTCAACCGAACAGTGAGGTTAGCCTAGCTTAGCACGATAACTGCAAACTGATGTGAACTAAAAACTAAATCCATCTTTTGACTTTGTATTGATGTGCAAAAAGAGTTTGGTCCCTACAAATATAAAATGACACACATTAAGAGCCAAAGAACAAAACACACAAACGTCTTTAAATCACAAGAGACTTGAATTTATAGTTGCTTGAATTAGGAATATTTATCCCTCTATAAAAAACAGATTGAAATAAACATTTTTCCTATCGTTATGTAATCTGGCATTAAAGCAATGGTTCAGCGTTTTAGAAACACACTTATTCTGTTGAGGAGATCTCGTCTGTGTGGAGTCAGGACGTGGTTAGCCTAGCTTAGCATAACGACTGGAAGCAGGGGGAAACTGCTAGCCTTGCCTCAGTGAATTAGAGGCAAAGTTAGATGTGTTGTTATACTTTAAACAGTGACAAGCTAGCAGTTCCCCCCTACCTTCAGTGTTTATGCTAAACTAGGCTAACCATGCTCTTCACTTAAAACACCCACAAATACTGTCAACAAATTTGACATGATTTAAAAGAAAAGAACAGCTTTAAAAAAGAAATCTGATAGATTAGAACTTGACATAAACATCATTACAGTTTAATTTTAACATAAATCTGTACAGGAAATGTCGGTCTGGATTATTCGGAGATCTTAACGGTTACATTTAAGTCCTCAGAACGCATTAAGAGCAGTGCTGCACAGGTGGATCTCTGACAGCTGTTTGGTTTCCTCTTCAGACAGGTGAAGGGAGACAGGTGAAAGGAGACAGGTGAAGGGAGACAGGTGAAGGGAGACAGGTGAAGGGAGACAGGTGAAGGGAGACAGGTGTGTTGTAGTTTTCCCTGGCCGGTTTGCCTCCTCAGGTCGGAGCTCGGAGGTTTTGGGTCTGCAGTCGCTGGCGTCTCTTCTCCATCGCCTGCTGCTTCTTCAGAGCGATCTCTGCTGCCGAGCATTTCCCAACATCTGCTGAACACACAGAAGATACGCTGTCAATTTCAATCAAGAAAAATGACGGGGGGTGTAAAGCGTTTAAGGGCTGATGTTCCTAAAAGATTAAATGCGGTTTAAAACATTAACCGAGCAAGCTAAGTTAACTAGCCTGGTAATACAGGATTTGTTAGGGTTGCAAAGTCCTGGGAAGATTTGAACTTTACTCGTAAATTAACACGAATGTAAGGATATTAACAGTTTAAAATGGAAGTATAGGGTTTAAATGCTCAGGCTGTATTTACCCTTTATTGTTTTTAATTACAAATCAACAATTTAGTTAATTTTATCTGAAATTCCAGATCTAAACTTTTTTATGGGAACATTTTCTGTGACTCTTTTCTTAAATGTCCCAACACTTTACCCTCCACAGTAACAGCGCTCTAGTGATTGTGATCAAAGCATTAAGAAACACCTGCTAACCTTCATAACCTAGATGTTTGCTCAGAATGCAGAAATAATTCTTCTTCTTCTTTTATCAATCTTAACTTTTACTTTAAAACTGGTACGCCCAAAAAGTTGAGATGCCAATAACAAAGACCCTTATTTAGCAATAGATAGAAACACGTATTGTATTTGTAACATGCATCACTAATGGAACATATCTTATAATCCTGGTGATTTTATAATTGTAACTTCCAGCATCTGCTCCGTGACAGTTTTGGACGGCGACTGAGCAACTGAGCAAACATTAGTCCATTTTATGTTTTCGTTTAAAAAATCTTTTTCCAAGACTTTGCAAGAACCCGTCCATCATCCTATCACCAACTGTCAAATGATAATAAAACATTTAATTGATATAGCACATTTTAAAAACACCGTCATCTCAAGGTGCTTCACGCCCCTCTGAGAGACATTTGGTTACAAAGAACTCAATAGGCGCATTCACACCGCAGTACTTTTCCCACAAAGGTTCATGCGAACTTAGTTCATGAGAACTCTTTAGTTCTCATGAACTAAGTACAGATCGCGTTCACACCGGAAAAAGTCCCTGGGGGTGGATTAGGCAAATGAAGCCACTGACGTCACTTCTTCTTCTTCTGCTTTGGGTTTACTGGCAGGCTACAAACAACTTCACGGCGGATACTGCCGCCCCAAAGTCCCCGGCCGGAAGTCCCCGGAGTTGGGGAAGGCTTCAGTAGAAGCTGCTGGGACTCCCAGCAGCTTCTACTGAAGCCTTCCGAGTAAATCGCCAGAACGCCGACACCCTCCTCATCTCCACCGCTCCCATGTTTTCTTTTGTGTTGCCATAAGTTAGTCTCTCTGCGTTTCTGCGCTGGGCTAATGCTAATGCTAATAATGCTAATGCGAGGATAATAAAATGGCGGCTTCACAAAACTTTTTGGGAGTTTTACGGGGCGTGACATGAAGAAGAGGGGACACATTGTTGATGTAGAAGAGACATGAAGAAGAGGGGACACATGTTGATGTAGAAGAGACATGAAGAAGATGGGACACATGTTGATGTAGAAGAGACATGAAGAAGGAGGGGACCATGTTGATGTAGAAGAGACATGAAGAAGAGGGGACACATGTTGATGTAGAAGAGACATGAAGAAGAGGGGACACATGTTGATGTAGAAGAGACATGAAGAAGAGGGGACACATGTGATGTAGAAGAGACATGAAGAAGAGGGGACACATGTTGATGTAGAAGAGACATGAAGAAGAGGGGACCACATGTTGATGTAGAAGAGACATGAAGAAGAGGGGACACATGTTGATGTAGAAGAGACATGAAGAAGAGGGGACACGTGTTGATGTAGAAGAGACATGAAGAAGAGGGGACACATGTTGATGTAGAAGAGACATGAGAAGAGGGGACACGTGTTGATGTAGAAGAGACATGAAGAAGAGGGGACACATGTTGATGTAGAAGAGACATGAAGAAGAGGGGACACGTGTTGATGTAGAAGAGACATGAAAGAAGAGACATGAAGAAGAGGGGACACGTGTTGATGTAGAAGAGACATGAAGAAGATGTGATGTAGGAGAGACATGAGAATAGGGGACACGTGTTGATGTAGGAGAGACATGGAGAAGAGGGGACACATGTTGATGTAGAGAGACATGGAGAAGAGGGGACACTGTTGATGTAGGAGAGACATGAAGAAGAGGGGACACACGTGTTGATGTAGAAGAGACATGGAGAAGAGGGGACACATGTTGATGTAAGAAGAGACATGAAGAAGAGGGGACACATGTTGATGTAGAAGAGACATGAAGAAGAGGGGACACATGTTGATGTAGAAGAGACATGAAGAAGAGGGGACACATGTTGAGTAGAAGAGACATGGAAGAAGAGGGACACATGTTGATGTAGAAGAGACATGAGAAGAGTGGGACACATGTTGATGTAGAAGAGACATGAAGAAGAGGGGACACATGTTGATGTAGAAGAGACATTGAAGAAGAGGGGACACATGTTGATGTAGAAGAGACATGAAGAAGAGGGGACCACGTGTTGATGTAGAAGAGACATGAGAAGAGGGGACACATGTTGATGTAGAAGAGGACATGAAGAAGAGGGGACACGCTGTTGATGTAGAAGAGACATGAAGAAGAGGGGACACATGTTGATGTAGAAGAGACATGAAGAAGAGGGGACACGTGTTGATGTAGAAGAGACATGAAGAAGAGACATGAAGAAGAGGGGACACGTGTTGATGTAGAAGAGACATGAAGAAGATGTTGATGTAGGAGAGACATGAAGAATAGGGGACACGTGTTGATGTAGGAGAGACATGGAGAAGAGGGGACACATGTTGATGTAGGAGAGACATGGAGAAGAGGGGACACATGTTGATGTAGGAGAGACATGAAGAAGAGGGGACACGTGTTGATGTAGAAGAGACATGGAGAAGAGGGGACACATGTTGATGTAGAAGAGACATGAAGAAGAGGGGACACATGTTGATGTAGAAGAGACATGAAGAATAGGGGACACATGTTGATGTAGAAGAGACATGAAGAAGAGGGGGACACATGTTGATGTAGAAGAGACATGAAGAAGAGGGGACACATGTTGATGTAGAAGAGACATGAAGAAGAGGGGACACATGTTGATGTAGAAGAGACATGAAGAAGAGGGGACCACATGTTGATGTAGAAGAGACATGAAGAAGAGGGGACACATGTTGATGTAGAAGAGACATGAAGAAGAGGGGACACGTGTTGATGTAGAAGAGACATGAAGAAGAGGGGACACATGTTGATGTAGAAGAGACATGAAGAAGAGGGGGACACGTGTTGATGTAGAAGAGACATGAAGAAGAGGGGACACATGTTGATGTAGAAGAGACATGAAGAAGAGGGGACACGTGTTGATGTAGAAGAGACATGAAGAAGAGACATGAAGAAGAGGGGACACGTTGATGTAGAAGAGGACATGAAGAAGATGTTGATGTAGGAGAGACATGAAGAATAGGGGACACGTGTATGATGTAGGAGAGACACTGGAGAAGAGGGGACACATGTTGATGTAGGAGAAGACATGGAGAAGAGGGGACAACATGTTGATGTAGGAGAGACATGAAGAAGAGGGGGACACGTGTTGATGTAGAGAGACATGGAGGAAGAGGGGGACACATGTTGATGTAGAAGAGACATGAAGAAGAGGGGACACATGTTGATGTAGAAGAGACATGGAGAATAGGGGACACATGTTGATGTAGAAGAGACATGAAAGAAGAGGGGACACATGTTGATGTAGAAGAGACATGGAGAAGAGGGGACACATGTTGATGTAGAAGAGACATGAAGAAGAGGGGACACATGTTGAATGTAGAAGAGACATGAAGAAGAGGGGACACATGTTGATGTAGAAGAGAACATGAAGAAGAGGGACACATGTTGATGTAGAAGACACATGAAGAGGGGACACGTGTTGATGTAGAAGAGACATGAGAGAAGAGGGGACACATGTTGATGTAGAAGAGACATGAAGAAGAGGGGACACATGTTGATGTAGAAGAGACATGAAGAAGAGGGGACACATGTTGATGTAGAAGAGACATGAAGAAGAGGGGACATGTTGATGTAGAAGACACATGAAGAAGAGGGGACACATGTTGATGTAGAAGAGACATGAAAAGAGGGGACACATGGTGATGTAGAGAGACATGAAGAAGAGGGGACATGTTGATGAGAGAAGAGACATGAAGAAGAGGGGACACATGTTGATGTAGAGAGACATGAAGAAGAGGGGACATGTTGATGTAGAGAGACATGAGAAGAGGGGACACATGTGATGTAGAAGAGACATGAAGAAGAGGGGACACATGTGATGTAGAAGAGACATGAGAAGGGGACACATGTTGATGTAGAAGAGACATGAAGAAGAGGGACACATGTTGATGTAGAAGAGAGACATGAAGAAGAGTGGACACATGTTGATGTAGAAGAGGGGACACATGTTGATGTAGAAAGAGACATGAGAGAAGAGGGGACACATGTTGATGTAGAAGAGACATGAAGAAGAGGGGACACATGTTGATGTAGAAGACACATGAAGAAGAGGGGACACATGTTGATGTAGAAGAGACATGAAAAAGAGGGGACACATGGTGATGTAGAAGAGACATGAAGAAGAGGGGACACGTGTTGATGTAGAAGAGACATGAAGAAGAGGGGACACATGTTGATGTAGAAGAGACATGAAGAAGAGGGGACACATGTTGATGTAGGAGAGACATGAAGAAGAGGGGACACATGGTGATGTAGAAGAGACATGAAGAAGAGGGGACACATGGTGATGTAGAAGAGACATGAAGAAGAGGGGACACATGTTGATGTAGGAGAGACATGAAGAAGAGGGGACACATGTTGATGTAGCAAGAGGGACACGTGTTGATGTAGAAGAGACATGAAGAAGAGGGGACACATGTTGATGTAGAAGAGACATGAAGAAGAGTGGACACATGTTGATGTAGAAGAGGGGACACGTGTTGATGTAGAAGAGACATGAAGAAGAGGGGACACATGTAGAATATTACCATTACTTGTCACAGTAGAAACCGGGTTGTTCGGCTTCTTGAAGGTGAACTTCCCTCTGTGGTTTCCTCCTGACTGCATGGAGCTGTTCGTGGATCCAGACGAGTTCTTCACTTGTGTGGATCTGAAAGAATTCGTCACCTGTGCACCGACGTTAGAGACGAACCCAGCAGCCAATGAACTGCCAGCTGCTCTTCCCGAGGCAAAGGAAACATTTGTAGGAGTTGGTTTTTTAGGTATGAAAGTCTGCTGATTGTACGGCTGCAGCGTCGCTCTCTGGTTCGACACTGGACCTGCGAGAAGAGGCCGTTTTGTCGAAGCTTTGGGCACGTTTTGGATCTGGTTCTCCATGTCTTCGCACATTTCACACAGCAGGTCGTCGTCAGCGAGGTCGTCCCAAACCGGGTCGGACTCGAAGAAAATCGACAGGTCCTCCTCTTGGTGTTCAGAGACCGCAGGCGTTGAAACTACTGCGGGTTTTATTGGAAAACGTTGAGCTGTTTTTGAAATGTTTGACGCAGTAGAAGAAGTCGAGTTGTATTTAGAAACACAATTATTTTGATTCAACTGTTGTCTCGGTGGATCCGACTTCATTGTGTTTGACGTTTGTATTTTTGATGCAGTAGAAGAAGAAGTAGACTTTTGATTAAATTGTGATTTCACTGTGTTTGATGTTTTCCAGGTATACTGAGAACCTGGCACTTTTAAAACACTGTTTCCGGATGAAAACGTGTCTTTATCGGCTTTTTTGGAGCTGGAATCCACATTAGAACTTGCCCATGTGTCCGTCTGGGTTAGTTTGACAGAGAAATTAGGATTGGGCTCCAGTTTGAAACTCGCTCTTTGCCTCACATTGTCCTTCTCCACTTCAGAAACAGCCGATCGAACAACATTTCTTTGACTTTCTCTTGGAAATGTGACTTGACTGGGTTGGTTCTGGGTTGAAGCGTGCTTTGGAGAGATGAATTTATGAGGGTTCTGCGTCATCTCCAACACTAAAGAGTCATTGAGCAAGTCGTCGTTTTCCCAATCGTCGTCAAAGTCGTCCTTAGTGTTCGACGTGGGAACAACGGGAGTGGGAGTGTGTGAGGAAGCAGACGTTTTCCCAGAAGCCTCTTTGGCTGCTGGTTTCGCTTTTGACGGCTGAGCTGACAACACCTGACTTAAGTTTCCGCTTAAATGTTGGGTCGGTCCGTCGAACAGGAAGTCCAAATCGTCCTCCATGTGTTGGTCCATCAGGTGCAGCTGAACGTCTGGACCTGCTCTCACAGCTGGGGGCTGGTTTCCAGGAAGAGGAGGGGGGAAGTCGTTCTGATCCAAGATGTCGTCTGACAGGAGCTCCAGGCTCTGCTGATGAAGGTCCTTCAGCTCTTCTTCCTCGTCTTCTTCCTGACGAAACATGTTGAAGTCAAACTGCTTGGCGAGCTTCAGCAGGTCGTCCACCGCGTTCAGCCTGTCGGGAAAAACAGAACAATTAGTTTATTCTTTGGGGTTTGAAAACAAAACGTACTCCTAATGGGAATATTCTTTTTTTTTTTAATAAGGTGCAATTTCCTATTTTGAAGAGGCTGTAAAAACTGTCCTTTTACTAATTTGTTTGCTTTGTTTATTTTGCTTCCACAATATGCGCTATGTGCATTAATTAAGCATTCGTATGTTGAATTTTTGTAGGGATGCACCGATCGATCGGTAGAGAGTGAGTATCGGCCGAAACTCACTCTCTACCGATCGATCGGTGCTCTCTAAACATGCCGATCGCGAGAGCCGAGAGCATGACGTAAAACACATGACACTTTTCTCTGTGCGGCAAAACAAGCTCACCAAAATGGCTTCACCGGTCTGGCATTATTTTAAGGTGTCCGAAAAAGACAGTAAAATAGCGGAATGCAACGTGTGTGAAGCAGAAATCCTGCAGCTCCGCCCACCGGACCGGTAAGCGGAGCGAAACACACAAGTTAGACCTAACACACTTAGCTATTTTATCTACCTCTGGAACAAGCTAAACTAATTATTATAAATATATTTATTCTTCACTGTCGGGTCACTCATTACTGGATCAGTGAGATGCATGAGATACTGACAGGCTGTCAGGAGAGAGAGAGAGAGAGAGAGAGGGGGGGGAGAGAGGGGGAGAGAGAGGGAGAGAGGAAAAGAGAGCGCTTCCGCTCATTTCTCCGTGTTATTATCCAAAGTGAATGTAAACTTGAATAATGAACTTCATTTGAATTTAATAATTAAGTTGGTTGTTGTTTGTGGAAGCTCCAGTGAATGAGAATTAACTGAGTTTTAAACATCACTTTAAATGGAAGATTTAAAGTGATGTTAAATCTTCCATTTAGGCCCCGCCCACTCGATACTGATTCCGGCGATCGGCCCCGAAATTGGCGATCAGAGCATCCCTAAATGTTTGTAATTATTATTTTTTACTTATAAAATATATTTCTGGTAAACGTTTTGATATTTTTCATTTTCTAATGTGTACATCTATTTTCTGTTGGTCCTTTGGCAATATGTTCCCCTGTTGTGACCTTGGAGAAGTATACGTAATATGTATTGGATACAGTTTGTTTAATTAGATCTGCTTAGCGTTTAATTAGTTTACTCTGTTGACAAATGGCTTAGTGCATTGTTATTATTAGTATTTATATGAGCTAAAGGAACTAATACTAGCAGCAAACTAGTGCTGAAAGAATCACATCCTGCATAGGTCACTGAATCTTACTTTTGAGAACTTGACAACAACATATTTTGAACTTGGAAAAATGTTTTTTAGGAACAATTTCAAAGCCTGTAATTAATTTGAGTTTGTAAAAACCTTTTGTTGTGGAAACTCAATCACGTGATCATGAGCAAGAGATTTATAGTTGCAGATACAATTTGTGTTTGAACACCAGTTATATAAACTAGTGATGTAAACTTCACAGACTTTGAGAAACTGAAGATGCTGTTAGAGGCTATGAAATGATTTATGTACAATATTTCACAACTTTAAAATCCTATTGTGTGTTAATTAAACTTATACATTTCGAACGAGCAAATGATGATAAAGACCTGAAGCTCAGTTACAGTCTAGAACCAACAGATGTGTGTGTGTTGCTTCTTCTGAACCCACCTCGGGGATTTCCTCTTGTGTTTGGGGACCTGAATGTCGGGGTGCAGGGGATGGTGTCTCCGATCCACTGCTGCAGCGTGGGCTCTGCCACCTTCGGTCTGCCATGCTTCAGAGACACAGGAAACAATACAGCATGAATATTAATACATGCAGTAATTAAGACTCAAAAATAGAGAAAGAAAACAATAAGATAACTTCATAAAAAAAGGTTGTGTCTGACCTTTGGAGCGATCCTGTTTACGATGTCTGAGATGTTCACGACTCGAACAGGCTGCTTCTTCGCTGCTTTTTTACCTGGAATAAAACAAACCAAAAAGCTCAAAATCAATATAATATATAACAAATAAAATACCAAAATGTACAGTTTACACTACTAAAGGAATTCAGCAATAAGTCAGGATTAATATCTTGTAGTGGATAAATGTTCTGTTGAATTGACTTGTCACTGCAGCAGTTACTGAAATGATTAACTTGATCAAACGTTCACAATAACACTTTGCAAAGACAGGTGTTTACCGAATCTGTTAGTTAAAGGAGAGGTGGGGTCCCAGATGATGTCCTGCTGGAAGTCAGAGTCGTTGTGCGGAGACTCGGCACTGAAAACACCCGTCCTGGACCTCGGGATCCGGGTCGGGGTCTTAAATTCTGAGAAGAAACAGAAACGAGCTGATTGAGAATCAGAACGATGACCAGTGATGTCCAGCTTATTAAACTTCAGTTAACCCTCTATTGTCTGTTTCCTCTGCACTCAGCAGGAAGTCAGAGGTCAAGGTTTGAATGTCTTCCTATAGTTGATTCAGATATACTGATAGATAATCTTTTTTTAATGTATCATTACACAGATGTGCAGTTTTTCTAAAGACAGAAATAAGCTCCAACTGATTCTAGCTTTCCATGTTTGGTTCTTACTTTTAAAAAGTCTGAAAGTTAAATATAGTTTTGTTAACATGTCTACACAAAAGCCTACCCATGGATTTGTATGATCTTCAGGTAAATTACCCCACATGAAACCCAAAAAGCAGCATTTTATTTTCGCTTAATTTAACTAATTTAAAAGTAATGCCCCTCTTTACTCACAGAAAATTAGGACTACTGTTTATTTTTTTGTTTTCTTTGAGCATTAGGAAAAGCGCTAGAAAAATCCAATGTATTATTATTATTACAACATTACTAATTACAGACTCATTCAAAGAATATCCATCTGTTGCAACTTATTAATATTCCAATGACTTATTCTGCACTATTTCTATTGTGTTGCACTGTTGGAGGAGCCTGTGACCTAAGATGTTAGTTGCCATAACTACACTGTAGCTATGCACACATGACAATTAAAGCCTTGAATCTTGAATCTCTTCTCGGCACACCAAATATGGGCTTCAACGGCCGGAGGTTTCCTGGGGGCTTGGATTGGATGTGTATGTCATAGCAGACACAAGAGGCAGGTAATAACTTCAGAAACTGGTCCCCGGCTTTAGCTTCAATCTCAGGATCCATGTATTTATGATCCTCTCAAGAATGGAAGTAGTCATCACATACAGAGCATCAACTAGTTCCTGAGCAGTGTCCTTCACATGCTGATATCCAAGAGAGGGAGTTACACAGTCACAAGATGGAGGAAGAGAAAGCAGTATTCAATGTTTAGTTCAGATTAGCTCCACGTCAGAAATGAGCATGCTTGTCATATGTCTATCTCCATAGAGGCTGAATCATCATGTTGATCACAAAGCTATCATATGCCTAAAACAGTCCTGATGCTCTTCTAGGTAATCATAACATCCTGGCATGAACACAGCTACAGTTGGGATACCTTTGTTATCATGTTACTCTCATATTGGAAGAGGACTTTCAGTATTTTCCCAAACATGAAGATACTAAAATGAATAAATACTGACCCGACTTTGGTCTGATTGGAGAGTCTTGCTCCCCCGCGGTCTGTGTGTTTTGAGTCTGCCTGAAACTCCTCCTCAGTCGGTTAGCTTTCACCGGCTGACCGGACGGAGCTTCGACCCTCCCCCGGTTCATTGTGAGCGGCCGTTAACGGTTAGAATACCGACGGTTTGCTGTTTTTACGTTGTGAAATGTGTTATTATTGACAGTTTATCTTGTTCGTTGTGAAGAATCCGGACACTCGGCGGTGTTTTTGGACGTCCCGCCATGTTGTAATTCCCAGGGTTCCTTGCGGCGGTGCCTTCAAGAGCGACAAAGCTGCTCGGAAATTGCGCATAAATGGCAAGCCAATAATTCGCGTTATTACTAGTAAGAATTTATTTTTTGATATCCTCCAGAAATGAATACAAGCTAAATCGGCTTGCCATACATATGGAGATGCATTGGGAGGATTTCAGTCTAAAAATGCAGCGCCATATAGATAGAACAGCGCCTTGTATCTCTAGGGCTCTGAGATAGAAGAGTTGCGACAGCGGAAGTACAAAATGCTTGATCGTCACGTGGTTCATGGAGACTCAGATAGTTCCTGGAAGTTCGTGGCGGGCCATTTGATAACAGGAGATAGAACTGCGATGTTTGGTAATTAATAGTCAATAAAGGTTTGTATTTGCAATATTTATCGAACATACCGATATGTGTATGTATTTACATCAATATGTTTTCAAAATAAAATATAATTTGCTAATATTTAGGGATATTATTAGGATTAGTGTGAACAGCTATCTTACCTGCCTTGTTAAATATACATGTTAGGCTAACGTTGCCTGGTTAAAGAGCCTATTGCTGTTGTTTATTGCTTTGAATTCTTTAAAACAAATATTATTTTCTTTTTTCATTCAACCCTTTCTTTATTTAACCAGGTGGTCCCATTCAAGAAAGGACAGGAGACTGACAGGTGACTATCAAAGGACTAGCAGCAGCAACATGATGATGTTAAATGTGTTGTTTTAGGAAAACCCATTATAAATAAATGGAATTCAATAAACATTGAATAGCATGTCATGCAGTTTGTCTGTGGCTTTTCCTCCGTGTCCTGGCATATAGTCTCCACCATGGTTTGCTGTGCTGCCTGGGGATGCTCCAATCGCTCCGAAAAAGGAGTAAGAATGTACGGCTTCCCCACTGACACAGAGAGGAGGAAAAAATGGCTGTCTCAAGTCAGCAGGATCAATTTAACCATCATAACAGTGAACAACAGCAACAAAATCTGTGAGGTAATCATATTCAAACACTGCATTTGCACTTTTTCACAAAACGAAGACCACACCATTGGGAAGCTTAATTTTTGGTTGAATACAAATAACAGGGAAAGGCTTGGAAAACTCTGAGAGCTCAGACTCAGGTGCAGGGGGAGAGTCTCAGTGCAGGTATTCAGGCTCCTATAGGGCTGCACATAACTGGTGCGCCAAAAAGGAGCACCGGGTCATTTGAAAAAAGGCGCATTTGGGTACCGAGAGAGAGAGAGAGAGAGAAATCTAGAGAGCTAGAGAGAGAGAGAGAGATAGATCGATGATATAAGTAATGCTCGAGCAGAGCTCTCTCTCTCTCGCTCTCTCGCTCTCTCTATCTCTCTCTCTCGCTTCTCTCTCTCTCTCTCTCATCTATCTCTCTCTCTCTACTACTCCTCATCTCTCTTCTCGTCTCTCTCTACTCTCTCTCTCCTCTTCCATTCCTCTCGATCTCGAGAGAGTTCACTTTAGTCAAACGGTTTGGTCACATATTTCCAAGGCACTCCTTTAT